>CP139505.1:116141228-116170695 GCA_021014915.2 Artemisia tridentata subsp. tridentata
AAATCCTAACCCAGACCGTTCTGAACCGGATTCCCCCGAAAGGGATAACACGGACACACCGAAGTGCACCCACGATTCAGTGAGTCGCTGGAGATCACCCCACGACTGTAGACCATTTGGAGCAAACACTAAGCGTAACCCACAAGGAGTTACCGAAGTGACCTGCTGTCAGAGTTGTTTGATGTTGCTCTGGCAGGATTTCCATTCAAACATTGATAATCGCATTTGTGACTTTTCTTATGAATGTTCTTGGCAGATTGCTAAGATCTGCGAAGGACACTTTCTTAATTTTACATCTGCTGCCCATGACGTAGAACAGCAGAGTAATACTAAGTGTTCCTAGGAGATCTTTTATGAATCTCATGGCTCTAGACTCAATTAGTGCACATTTGTTTGGTCGTCGGAGGCGTGGAGCAGATTGCCTCCTTTTCAATATCAACACTCTCGTAATGAGAGGTCGATAGATTATGAAGGGTTCTCCGTGTGAATGAAACAAATGTCTTTTGAGAGACACTTGAGTGGCTTAGAAGGTTTAATTAGTGCGTCACTGGGTCCATGACGTCTTTAGTCTTCAATACCGGTGATGCTCATCAACCAGTAGATTATGAATTGAACCCGGTGTCTGCCCTAAGGTTGAATAAATGGAGGGCTATTTCTTTTCACCCTTTTCTTTGCTTTTCTTTTTAATTCTTCAACCCCTTCTTTCTCCATTCATTCATTTTCTCCTTTTTTATATCATACCTAGGACTTTCTAGTTCTAAACTATTGGTATTGTCCTTGGGTAGATCCCTCCGGCTCTGGCGGATCATAGGACGGTTTTCCCTAACCTTAGTCACCTTATAACTCCATGACTATCCTAATGATGCCATAAAACCAAAATCATTGAAAATCTCTCAAAGTGTTTATGATTGTAAAACATATTTTGTTAGCACTTTGAGAGTTTTATTATTTTCAGAAGAACTCCCCCTTAACATGTGTTCATATTTGTTAAAGTAAAATTTGCACATGTCAGGAAGAGTTGGCACTTTTTTGAATTGATTGATTTTCAGTGAACCTGATCATCGTAAGACACGCTTACATCACCAGTTGGACTGGCTTGAAATTATTACCCGTCCAGATCAGATTCAAAGATCATCGCTCGAAATTGGTACATTCTACTCAGACATATCCATTGCGAGACACGTTTACATCACCAGATAAACTGGCTTGAAATTATTACCCGTCCAGGATATGTCCTTTCGACTATTGACTGTTGTTATCGTCAATTCGAGGGTCAATTCTTGAGTCTTATACTCATGAGATAGCATCGTTGCTTCCACCATATTTTAATCACATTTTCATTCTCCCCCTCAAAAATAGCATAATAATGTTGTTTTTGAAAAACTTTTGATTAAAATATGCTCTTTTTGAGGTGTTTGTGGAAGAATGTCAAGAACGATTGTATATTTAGAACAAAGATTTTTCAAATACTCCCCCTTAACAAGGGAGTACTTGTCCTTATGAGCAGAATTGTTTAAAACTTTGAAAAAAAATTTTGGTTTTAATTCTGCTCATAAGTAAGAAGCTTTCGCTCTTTTTTCAGGATTGAGGCACTGACGCGTACCTCAGGGTCATTTCTTTACAAGAGCGGGTTGTACACTGTTATGTGTGCACAAGCCGTTCTAATGATGAAATATAGATGAGATGATGATTAATTGAACAAACAATGAATTAGTACCAGTGTTCATTACTCAGGACGACGAAATGTGAGAATGTTAGGAATTTTCGCCCGACCTCCAACATAACTTTCCAACCGACGCATCTGCTCTCGAAACTTAATCTTCTTCTCTATCCTTTTCACGAACTTCCTTGCTTGTCTTTTCTCATTCCCGCCCCACTTCAACTCTTTAGCCAACTTCTCATCTTTTAAGATCTTTTCAAGTTCAGATTTGACTTGTTGGATGGTTGGGTCACTGAACTTACGAAGATCTTCGAAACCCATAAATCTTGTACCAGCTCTCCTTCTATGATAATATACTCCAAATGGTTTGTACCCGAAAGTGTATGGCTGCTGATCACGAAGACTTTCAGGTACGAAGTTTGGCTTGGTGAGATTTAGCTTGGTTTGATAACTTTCAACTCCTAGATGAACGTCTTCAACCCGTTGTCTAATCATAATGTTGCGAATGAAGATGAGAAGGGAGTTGATGATATCGTACTGAAGCCGTCCAGGGAGGTGTTCAAGTTTTCCCTGAATCTTCAATAGATACATGTCCTCGATATCATTGGGGTTAAGGAGAGGATAGTCAGCTTCGGTGAATACATACTCCTTATCATTGCTTCGTCTTACAATGATCTTTGTTAGAAAGTTGTATCCATACATAAACTCCGTTTCAGCACTGACGATAGACATAATCCTATGACTGCTCCATACCTCGTCCCCTATCCTTCTCTTAGCCATCATATATTTGTAGTACAACCTCCGCAGATTTGGCCAATGATGGATCCCAAACACAGCATCTTCATTATACTTATGTATCTTTCTACTCCAAAGATTGTTGATTTGTTCTTCAAACCCCTCTAAGGCATACCTGGCTGTCGGGTATTTGGTAAGTGAGGTGGCATATCTCTTCTCAGGGTTCGTGTTACCGTACATGAGGTAATCTAAATCTTTGTTGAAGAAGTGTGCTATGGGTAACTTGAGGTTGTGAGGTGGTCCGACAAGAGGTAAGGGTTGCGTGTAGTTTCGAGGAGGTAACGGTTCTACAGATAATTGTTCTTGCGTCCAGTTGATGTTATCGTTTAGGGATCTGGCTACTTGCTCAACGTTGTACTCGAATTCTAGCTCCGATGTTGAAATAGTTGAAAATTCCGTGAATCCACTTTTGCGAACTCTGATGATGTCTTTCAGACCTAGTTGCTGGACTTTCATCACCTTCTTCAATCGTTTGGCGAAGTCTACAACTGATCCTTCCACTGGTTCAGCATTTTCATCGTTAGAATAATCGTCAACCATTTGATCAAACCAATCATACTTGGGAGCTGAAGAATCGACCCACTCAGGTAATGGAACATCTTTAACAGTAGCAGAAGGAGCAACTACTTCTTGGATTAGAATAGGAGCAATTGGAGTTTCATGGTCAGAGCTTGGATCATCAAAGATTTCAGTTGCTTCAAATGCTCCACCTCTAGTAGGAACAAAAGTTGTTTGGCTGGACTTCTTTGTTGTGCCAGAAGAGGGTGTTTTGGAAGCCCGACCTAATGAAGATGATGGCTTTGTCCTTTTCTTTCCGTGAGCATCTGGATCATCTTCATGTCGTCTTTTGGTTGATTTGGTGGGTTTGCACGTTTCAGTTAGTACTACAACTTCCTCTTCTTCTGCTTTAATGGATTCCATAAGTGCCTCTCGAAGCTTTGCTTCCTTGGGATCATCTTTTAGTTCTTGCAACATCATCCTTTTGCTTTCTAATCTGGATGTATGTTGTGGCACTGTTCTGAGTGTGATTGGAGTGGTTTTGACCATCTTTGAGACTATCTTCTCCAAGTCCTTCTGGACGTATTGTTTGATCAATCTGGGAATGGATTCTTCAAGAAGCTTTTCTACTTCAGCAGTTATCTGAGTATTGATTTCTTCAACATTCTTGGCTGCTTTATCTTCAGCTTCAGTGATCTTTTGATATATTTCTTTGTGTGCTTTATCTTCAGCTTCAGATCTTGTTGTCATTTTTTCTTCGAGTTCTTCTACTTTCTGTTTCATCTCATCTTCAAGTGCTTGAACCTTTTGTTTTATCTCATTGTACTCTACTGTGGACTGAGCCACAGATGAAGGTTGTGGTGAAGGAGGTATGTTAGTGTCAAATTGTTGTTCCTGCGAATCCTTTTCACTTTCTTCACCATCATCATTATCATCATTGTCTGTATCAACTTTTTCATCTTTATCATCATCATCATCTTCATCATCATCATCATCTTCATCATTATTATCATCTTCATCATTTTTCTCATCTTCCTCATCTTTACTATCTCTGTCAGAATCTTCATCTTCAGAACCAGAAGCTGATAGATCGTGTGCATCAGAACCATCACTTCCTTCCTTAGAACTTCTAAGAGTTGTCGATTTAAAGCCCTCTGATTCTTCTGGTTGTTCAATAATATGTGATGCAGATTCTCCTCTTTTAAGTTTTCCTTGTCTCTCTTCTTCCTCAGCCTGTTTCTTTAAACTTACTTTCCTGGCCTTCTTTAATGCTCTTTTCTCTTCTTCTTCAGTGAGGGGTTCTCGGATTGGAGAAAATCGTGTTGTTGTGAACTTGATAGATTTTCCCCTTCCTGGTTTTAGAGTCTTATCTGAAGTGGCTAAAGCAGACTTGAATTTCTCAGCACCTTTTCCTTTCTCTAGATTCAACCTTTCTTCTTCTTCTTCTTCTTGTTCTTTATCATCAGATTCATCCCTTAATTGCATATCTGAAGTTGTTTTAGAAACCACTTTCTTTTTCTCAGGAATTTTTGATTTCTTCGATCGAACAGTCTTGGCTCTGGCTGGGATGTCTTTTCCCTTTGGTGATTGTGTATCTTTTGGTTTGCCACCCACCATTTTAGCCTTAACTGCTTCATCATACTTCTTGTACGCTTCTGTGTTCATAATTTCTTCACTCAACAGGTATGGTGGAATTCTTGCCCCTTGGATTGAAGAATAGCTTAGAACTTTGGTGAGAATACGGTCTCGTTTCTCAGTATGCATCTTTTCAGTCGAAGGACATTTGAGTTCAGGGTGTCTTTGTATAAAGCGTGAGATGAGAAGTTTCGTGAATCTTGGAAATGGAATGGGTGGTAGATCTGTACTCTGACGAAACTTGGTGCCAAGAAAGACCATATCCATCCAGATAAGATTTGCAAAGTCTAGGTGTTTCAGATTGATTACCCCACAAAAGAATTGCAGGTGTTCCATTCTCGGATGTTCTAACCCAGTTGCTTTTCTAGTGATGCAATTGATGAGAATTGAGTACAAAGTTAGCCAAGGTTGAGGGAAATATTTTCTCTCCACTTTGTAGCTTGAAGTTATCTCAACATCTTGTTCATCATAACCAATAAGCTTTAGTGTACTGATCATTTCTTCAAGAGTAGGATCCTCCTAGAATTCTGAGAAATCTCCTGTGACTGCTCTTGGAAGGTCTAGTGTAGAACCTAAGACCTTGATAGATCTTTGAGCGCTCGTGGATAGTTAGTAATGTTTATGTAATCACAAACACACTAATAGAAAGTCTCTAATACTTGTATTCTAAAGCGGAAATTAAACACAAGTAAGAACACAGATAACTAAGAACGATTGATCCTCTATGGATCTTTGATTAATACTAAGAACTTGTTTTTCTAAACTCGTACCTATTACATAATAATGTGTTCCTTTTATACACAAGGAACCCTAAACAGTTTCACTAGAAACCCTAAACCGTTTTTCAAGAAACGTATCTTCTAAAAACTAAACAAGATAATCATAATATTTCCCTAATAAAACTCGTACATATCCTAACAAACAATAAAATACGCGGAATATTTATATCAGCAGAAACCAACTACGCAGAATCTCTTCTTCCGCAAAAATACTTCTTCAGCAGAATCCAATACTTCAGCAGATTCCATCAGCAGTAACCGTCAGTAGAATTCTTCCTTAGCAGAATTCCCAACAATCCTCCCCTAATCTTGAATTTGACATGGTTAAGTTCAAGATTCTTGATAGATCTTTAACACTTCAGAATAAGAGGATTGAATTCGAACAACATCAGCAAAGAATCAAATGAACCACATCTCTATGAAGGGCAAAACTTTAAACTTCAGGTCTTTGCAGCAACAAATGACAAAATGTACATCAAAACAGTTTAGTTTCAGACTATTCTCATCACATCCAGGTGTGTAAACTCCTGTGAGAGGTGAATCATTGAAAATAATGGATTTGATGTCTCTTTACCAATAGCCATCACTACTGGAGTAGCCAAATGTTTAAGTTCGAAAACTATGGTACACTGATAACCATATGATTTTTAGCAAATCATCAGCTATAAACGGATTTGAGATGTCTTTACCTGTAGCCGTTTGCTCAGGACTAGCCAATTCTTTGGTTTCAACTGAACCTTGGTGAATTGAATACCAAATATGGATACCAAATGTCTTTACCACAAACCATACTTTTGTGGACTAGCCAATTCTTTGGATCCCAGAAAGGGTTACATCCATGGTGAATTGAGAACCATTTCAACTCTTAGGAATGAACCATCGGTGAGTTGAAGTACCCTATAACTTTGAGCAAGCTATTAAAGCTATCAACAGATTTGATGTGTCTTTACCAAAGCTGTACCCTTTGGACTAGCCAACTCTTTGATGGACACAAGTCACATCTGGTGAGTTGATAACCATCAACAGAGTGATATACAACAAACCTGCAGAAAAGTTAA
Organism: Artemisia tridentata subsp. tridentata; assembly: GCA_021014915.2. NCBI lineage: Eukaryota > Viridiplantae > Streptophyta > Magnoliopsida > Asterales > Asteraceae > Artemisia > Artemisia tridentata. The sequence goes on from CP139505.1 coordinate 116,147,654, forward strand.
TACAAATATACAATTTTTTTTTTTTTTTTTTTTTTTTTTTTTTTTTTTTTTTTTTTTGTTAACTAAGTAAAAGAATGAAATAAGAACTAAATGAAATAAAGGAAAATAAAATAAAAATAATACACAATACCAGAATCAAGTAGAAGCTTTGTGGTGCAGAAGCTTGGACTTGATTAACCCAACCAGCTGTTCAGCATGAGTCTCATCATTGGCCACTGGATCAGGAGGAACTTCCAATTTCCTTCTAAACATACGTTTCATCAGAGGAATAGACCAAGGATAATGCTGATCAGAAAACATATACACCCTTATGCCAGAATTTGTTTCAACAACATGCACATTAGGCATAGGGTAAAACCTCCAAGTATCAACCCTCCATTTGTGTGAATTCTCCCAGATTGAGTAGCCTTTTCCATTAGGAGAGTGAGAATCAAACAGAACTTGCAGATCTCCCAATAAGTACAAACCAGCCCCCTGTGGTGTATGAGAGGCATAGTACTCTGTAACGATTCCATAGAGAGTATGCAAATCTTGCCTATCCACCAAGTGAAGTATTTCTTGTAAGAAAGTAAACTCCATATAGGAATGATCTTGCCTATAGATGGTGTTAATCTGTCCATCTGTCAATGTTCATTTGACCAACACATTGTATGAACCCTCAGGAAATGTCTCAGAAGAACCCACTTTAATAAAGGTTGTATCAGCAGCCTTGAGATCGACATGCTTAGAAGAACTCTCCTTGTGAGACTTATGTGCTCTAGAAACCTGCTTCCTAGCTAATCTCACTGATCTTCTGATGGCAATATGTCTTCTGTGTGCCATCCTTTTCTTCCTCCTTCCAGGTATATATATCCCCATAGGACTAACATATTCAGATGCACCAGAAGCATCTTCAGGAGGAAGAGAAGATGTATGAATAGAACCACCTTCTGCATGCAACTTCTCAGTATCTTCTCTGGCCTTTCTAGCCTCAGCAGCTTCTAGTTCAGCTTTCCTCACCAGATCTGCATTGTAGTTAGAAATAAGTGATCCCTCTTATTCAGCAGATGCAGAAGAAGGAATGGTAGCAACCTCAGTAGAGGTGTCAGCAGATTGATTGCCTTCAGGAGTTGCCTCAGCAGAAACAGCTTGAGTGTGAAGTTGTTCTGTATCAACAGAGGATGAAGTACCAAGCTCAACTGTCTTTATCATTTTAGCTTCTGGAGCATCCACACATGCAGTAGGCCTCTTCAATTGAGTAGAAGGTGAGTGAATAGCCTTCATAATCTGATTATATATTTGATGCAAGTCAGATTCAGGTAAGGCCCAGACTTGCTTCTTGGTCAAAGCAGAGGTATATACAGAAGTATATTGATGATAAACCACATTTCTCATATAATTCTTCGTTTGTGCCTCAGTCTGGGTTTTATCTCTCTTAGCTTTGGCCTTCTGTGCAGCAAGAGCCTTTCTCTTTTCTGTTGCAGCTTTCTTCCTCTGTTGACCAAGAGCTACCATTTGTGCAGCAAAGTTGTCACTATCAAAGGCAGCTCCCAAGATGCTTTGAGCCAAAGTAGAATTGGAAACAGCTTGTAGAGTATAAGAATCCCATTATGCATCAGTAAAATGAACTGATTGCTCATCCAGTTCTCTTTGCCTTTCAGGAGGCAAATTTGTAGTAAACTGAGCTGTCATCTTTTGTGCCAAAGCTTGACTCTTCATCATATCCTCATACTCTTTCACCATTCTAGGTTGCTCCTTCCTTTCTTTTTCACTCACAAGATTTGTACCAAGATCTTCATCAACCATCACTCCTTGCTCATTACCAGAGATGTCAACACTTGGAACTTGAGTAGCAGGCTCATCAGAAGAAGCATTATGAGAGATATCAACAATAGGAACTCTGTCAATATTCTCAGAAGAAACACCAATAGAAGCATCAGCAGAAACATGTTGAGTGGTAGTTTCAACATGTGGAGTAGAAACCTCAGCATCAGGATTCAAGACAAAAGACCTCCCAGCAACAAACACTTCAGCAGAAACTTCAGAAGGTGTGACATCAGCAGAAGCCACATCAATCATTGATACATCTGCCTGAACATGATCACCATCAACTTGTTCTTGAACAACATTCAAACTTGGCATCTTAGAATCCTTGCTCAAATACTGTCTTCCCCTCTTTCTATAGAACTTGATCTGCTCTTCTTGTTGTGATGATTCAGCAGCTTTGGGTGAAGAAGTATGAGTCTGCTGAGCAGCTTCAGCCAATAAATCAAGATGATCCAAATAAATATCCTCCTGCTCTTCATTAGAGGCAAACAAAAACTTCCTTTTCTTTTTCTGCCCAAGTTGATCTTCTAACTCCTGAACCCTCCTTTTCAACACCACAATCTCACCACCAAGTGAAGATTTGGTATCAGCAAGCTCCTTCTTCAACTTCTCAACTTCTTGAACATTCCTGTTGAGCAAATTATACAGAGAAGTGACAGTAATAGGGTCCTCAGCTCCATCGGCAGATTTCTCAGTGGTAAAGGGAGCTTCATTGGGCCTTTCAGAAGAAACAGTAATATGCTCAAAAGTAGGAGAGCTATCATCAATTGGTTCTCTAATAGGGCTAGGAGTGGACAGTCTGGTAGTCTCATATTCAAGAGGTGTAGGCACATGAGTGTCAAGAGACTGAAGTGTCTCCTCAACCTCAGGAACAAGCTCATCAGGAGCTTCATGAGTTGGTGTTGGACTAGGACTGGGTGAAACATGTAAAGGTGAAGGTGTAGGTTGGTCAGGAGAAACAATTGGTGCTTCAGCAGTTGTGGAAGGACCCTCATCCCTTTCCACTGATGGATTACCATCAGCAGTAACACTTGGAAATGATGGAGTACCATCATCAGCAGCATTGGGAGATGGTGGAGCACCAGCAGCATTACCCTCATCAACATCATCATTGCCATGTGGCAACATAGCTGGTAGCAGAGGGTGATGTGCCCCAACATAGTGAGTTTTCATTGAAGCAAACAATTTAGCACTAAGGGCTCCTATGGGATAATGGCCTCTATCTTGGGTGTTTATGTCTAAAATTATTTGAAGAAATCTAGGGTACATGAGAAACTTATGCTTTTTCTTTTGAATATTTTCAACCATATTATCAAAAATAAACTTAGAGAAATTATAAGTTAAACCCTGTGATAGACATACTATACCACAACCCAATTGGGTAGAGAATTGATCCCATCCTCCAGACTTGTTGCTGATGCACTGAAGCAATGTGTGCACCAAAAACCTCCACATAGGGCAAAACTTGTTCTTGAGCCACATAACTGTATCCATACTTTGATAACCAGCAGCTCTCAGCCCAGCATGTATCTCACTAGTGTTGGTGTGATAGACACCACCTTCATCATCCAGTTGCAATCTTGTCCTAATCAACGACTCAGTCACCACATACTCTGCTCCATCAATCATTGCAACAATCTCTGTTTCAGAACGTTTTTCAGCAGATGCCCAAAATTTCTTGACCAAAGATTCATGTACTACATCTGGATAATGAGTCAGTGCAAAGTGAATCTTGGAACGCTTCAAGAAATCCACCATAGGTTCATACATTTCATGTCCCTTTGCTTTTCCCAGAAAAGCAACTTTGTTATGATCCTTCTTAAATTTTAGGGCCTCCATTGAAGAAATTATGAGAGATAGGGTATGAATTAAGTGAATGGAAAATGGGTTTAAATTGGTCGATGAGAGAATCAGTTGATTTTGGGCGAAGATTATATGAAGTAGGTTATAAATAGAAGTTACCCAATCATGGTCAAAATTTATAGGAACTAATTGTTGACCGTATCTGACGTGTAAAGTAACTCCAACATTCAAAATTAACTCTTCAGCAGAAATGACGGTCAATCTGCTGAAGTGAGAAGTCAATCAGCAGAATCAACTCAAGTATATTAATATCTTCAGTAAAGATCTTGAGTTTTACTTTGCCACCCAACTCGCATTAATTACCATCAACCCTTGACTTCGCCTATAAAATAACCCCAAATCACAATCCGCACATATCAATTAACCCCAATTTACCATCAAACCCTCATTCAACCAAAATCAATCATCAACACCATGAACAACCAGCTAGAAGTAGTTGATCTCACCTCTGAGTCATCAGCAGACTCAGGAGATAACATTCTCCAATCACCACCAACACACCAAGCCTCCCAATCATCCTTACGACCTTCCTGTAGAAGGTATGGTCTTACCAAAGAACAAGCCCGAAAGAAAAAACATGATGTGGGCTCATCAAGCAGACCAAACAACCCTCCCAAAACTCCATCATCATCATCATCCACTGAGGATAGTCGTCCGTTATTTCGATACCCCTATCAAGATGAACCTCGTCCTTTGAAGTCCCCCTTTCTCCCTTCATCTGAAGATGATAGTGTGGTGAATCTAAATGATTCATCTAGGGACTCTGATGACTCCACAGAGCGTCTAGAGCCAATCTTCAATAGATTGGTGAGAGAAGAAGAGGAGAGGGAAGCAGCAGCAACAAGTGGAGAGTGTCCCCAACCTTCACAACCCCAACCTAGACCACACACCAGAAATCCACCACTCCCAGTGACAAGGGAGGTGGTTATTGGTCTTCCTGCTCCAAGGACTGGTGTTTCATACCATAGAGACAAAGGAAAGGGCAAGGGTGCAGAGGTGACCGGAAAAGGAAAGGGTAAAATGGAGTAGTTGATGATGAGATGTTGCCAAGGACCAAAGATATAAAACTAGGTTTTTCAGCATCTTCATTCCTGGTCATGCATCTCCAACAGCTTTTGACACCATGATGATAGGATCTAGAGTCTGTGTAGGTTATCTTGTATAGGAATGGTCTTTTATTTCAATTTGAAGTTGTTTGTATGCTGTAATTTCTTTTGAATGAATGAACAACTTCTCTTTTATCTTTCAATGATTATCACTTGAACTGTGCTTCAGCACTTCCATTCAGCAGAATCAATCTTTAAGCTTACTTGACCATGTCCCATTTAACCAATCTTGGTGTGCTACAACTTAAGATCAGCAACTACACATCAAGGCATTTTGCAAAACAGACACATAACAGCAAACAAACCGAACCATACAAAACTTAAAGTACATTAGATGGTTAGTGTGTTAGCAAATAGCAAACATAATCTACAAAATACTACAAGTTTTACAACAACAATCCTCCCCTGAGGCATATGCCTCCCCTGAGGCCTATGCCTCCCCTCAAACTTAGCATTTAAGGGTTAACCATCCCAATATAGACAACTAAGTGTTGAAACCTAGGTCCATCAAAAGCCTTAGTCAATAAATCTACCACATTATCATCTGTGTGAATCTTAACCACCTTAATCAAATGTTTTTCATATGCATCTCTTATAAAATGATGCCTGATTTCAATATGCTTAGTTCTATTATGAAAAACTGGATTTTTGACAATGCAAATGGTACTTTGATTATCAATAAAGATTGTGGTGTTCATAAAATTAAACCCATAATCCAACAATTGATTTTGTATCCAAAGAACCTGTCCACAACAATTGGCAGCAGCAACATACTCTGCTTAAGTAGATGAGGTAGCAACAATAGTTTGTTTCTTGCATTGCCAAGAAATCAATCTTCTTCCTAGAAATTGGCAACCTCCAGTTGTGGATCTCCTATCCAGATTTGCACCAGCATAATCACTATCACTATATGCTTCCAACTTAAAAGGAGACTCTTTTGGGTACCAAAAACCTAAGTTGGGTTGGCCTTTGAGGTACTTGAAGATCTTTTTGACTGCATTCAAATGGGAAGTAAGTGGAGTGACCTGATGTCTAGAACAAGCACTCACAGCAAATGTAATGTCAGGCCTTGAAGCTGTCAAATACATCAATGACCCAATCATGGATCTATATAGGTGAACATTCACTGCATGATCTGGTTCAAGATTGTTCTTTGGTTTTGGAGCTTCATAAGGTGTAGTGGCAGTTCTGACATTTTCCATATCAAACTTCTTCAAGATATCTTTCACATATTTATCCTGACTGATAAAGATACCATCTTGTTTCTGCTGAACTTGTAGACCCAAAAAGAAAGTAAGCTCCCCCATAGCACTCATCTGAAATTCTCCCTTCATCAATTCCTCAAACTACCTGCACCAAGCTTCTTTAGTGGAGCCAAAGATAATGTCGTCCACATAAACCTGCACAAGAAGGATGTCTCTGGAATTCTTCTTAATGAAGAGTGTTTTGTCAATGGCACCTCTTCTGTATCCATGCTTTAGCAAAAATGTAGAAAGCCTAGCATACCAAGCTCTTGGTGCCTGATGTAGTCCATAGAGAGCTTTTACAACCTTGTAAACATGTTTTGGATTATCTGGGTCTTCAAAACCTTTGGGTTGAGTGACATATACTTCCTCTTCAATTTCACCATACAGAAAAGCACCTTTCACATCCATCTGATATACCAGGAAACCCATATAAGAAGCATAGGCCAAGAAGATTCTAATGGCCTCAACTCTAGCTACTGGAGCAAAGACTTCATCATAATCAACTCCTTCCTCTTGTCTGAACCCCTGAGCCACCAATCTTGCTTTGTTTTTGACCACAATACCCCTTGCATCTCTTTTATTCTTCAAAATCCATTTTGTCCCAATGGCTATCTTCCTCTTCAGGTAGTGGTACCAATATCCAAACCTGCTGATTCTTGAATTGTTGCATCTCATCTTGCATTGCTTCAAGCCAGCTTGAGTCTTCAAGAGCTTGAGCAACACTGGTTGGCTCCACTTGAGAAAGAAAGCAAGCAAACAGACGGTGCTTAAAGTCTGTGTGATTGTCCCTTTGCTGATTTGAGACATAGGAAAGAAAAGCAACTTGACCATACTTAGAACTGTTCACAGTACTTCTAGTTCTAACAGGTGCTTGAGGATCACCAAGAATATTGGATTGAGGGTGAGCAATGTTGATCCTTTTGGTAGCATTGGGGCTGACATCAATTGTGTGTCAAGATTGTTCTCATTGGGTCCAAAATCATTGTCATAGGAGGCTGAGTTGAAGATTCCAGCTTTGGGTTGGTGATTCCCAAGATCAGAAGGACTTGGAAAACGTGTATATGGCTCTTCAAAGTCTGTGGACACACTAGGAGAAATGGGAGAACCTTCAGGAGAACTGTCAACAGAATTGGTGATGTCAGGGGAAACAGAAGAACTATCAGCAGAATCCTGGTTTCCACTGACTGGTTGTGCTAACTCCACACCAAGTCTTTCAGCTTCTTGATTGGCTGCATGCTCCTGCTTCTTGAGTCTTGCAAGGTCCTCTACATAGTGTGACTCATCATCAAGCTCATCAGAAGTTTCTTTAGAGCTATCACCTGCAAAATGGTTAGGAGAAAAAGAAGGTACAACAATTAGTTGTTCATCATGCGCAGACTCACTATCTGAGTCAACATCCATGGTACCAACATTGTTTGTGGGAGACTCTTGAGAACCTGCAGATTGGTTAGCAACATATCTAGTATAGCCCAAGTAATCAGTTAAGTAATCCAGGTCAAAATACCAAGCATGACCTTGACCCTGAACATTAGGCTTGTCTTCTAGGTATCTCAGGTTAAGGGTCTCCTCAATCTTTTTAGCATTTAAATTATATACCCTATAAGCCTTACTATGTGCTGAATAACCCACAATATACCCCTCATCAGCTTTCTCATCAAATTTTCCCAGTGGATCACTAGTGTTCAAAATGGTCACTTGACATCCAAAAGGTTTGAGATAATGAATATCAGGAACTTTCCCAGTGAGAAGTTCATAAGGTGTCTTGAAATGAGGTCTAGTGATTGATACCCTGTTCAAAACATAACAAGCAGTGCTTACCGCTTCAGTCCAGAACATAGTGGGTAATTTAGAGTCTGCAAGCATGGATCTTGCTGCCTTTATTAAGGTCCTATTCTTTCTTTCAGCAACCCCATTTTGCTGTGGGGTTCTTGGATTGCTATAGTCCCTTTTTATCCCTTTAGACTGACAAAGTTCTATTAAAACAACATTTTTGAACTCTGTCCCATTATCACACCTAATACCTTTAACCATTTTGGTTAGCTGGTTTTCAACAAGGGTAATGAATTCTTTTAAAATTGGAGATGTTTCATCTTTAGTTTTCAAAAAGAATACCCAACAAAACCTGCTATTAGTCATCAGTGATTACCAGGCAGAAGTACTTGTGATCAATACTGCTGATTTGAGTTGGACCAAAGAGATCCATATGCAGCAACTGAAGAGGTTCTGAGATAGTGCTCACAGCTGTAATGGCTTTGTATGAGGCTCTGTGTTGCTTTCCTTTGTTGCAGGCAACACAATTGTGCTCATTGGTGAAGACTTTGGAAGGAAGTCCATGAACTAGACCAAGTTTAGAAAGCTTGTTAATGGTCTTGAAATTCACATGAGCCATCCTTCTATGCCATTTTGTAGACTCATCCAGGGATGCTTTAGCCACCAAACATGTTAGGTCACCTTCAGGTTGAACATCATTCAAATTGAATGTGTATAAATTGTAACTTCTGGGAACTCTCAGCAGAATTGTTGTATCTTCTGGAAGTTTGAAGTCTTTAGAGAGCACAAGAGAACAAGTTGAAATGTTGCAGTTCCTTCACATAATACACATTCTCAAAGTCCAAATTAGGTGTTCTGATGGTTCCTTTCCCAGTGATTCTACCATCTCCTCCACCAAAAGTCACATTGCCTCCTCCTTCAATGGGTACAAAATCATGCATCATCTCTATGTTTCCTGACATACTCCTGGAACAACCACTATCTACTATGCCTACTTCTTTACTTTTCAGAGGATGATCCTACAACAACAACAAAAATATACAAAATATAAGTACACTTTGGAGACTCAAGTCATTATTGACTTGAGCCTGCCTTGTGGATCATAAGAGTTAGGCCATGTAGATGTATAAGATCCACCATTGTTCTTGGACCTGCTATGAAAATTAGGTCCCTTTTTAGTCCAAAAACAACCTGCTGAGGGCTTAACAGCAGTATCCCAATATTCCCTACCCACATACATTGGGTCAATAAATCCAGGCCAATAACCATTCTGAAAATATGAACTAGTTGGTCTTACATATGGTCTAGCAACACATCTTCTCCAAGAAGATGGAGAAGGTCTATCAGCAGAATTGCTGGTCTTATGAGTTGCTTGTAGAAAATATGGTGGTATGTCATTAACATTTTTCCACATTGGTCTAGGTTTATTTTGATCAGCACATACACCCATTCTTTGCTCATGAAAATTACAATCCTTAATCAAATGAAATTTACTTCCACAAACAAAACATTTCTTCTTTTTAGACGATTTATTAAAAGTGAAAGATGTTCCATTACATACAAAAGTATTCAAACCACTAACATTAACAGAATTGTTTTTGACAGAATTAAAATCATTATTTTGCAAAGAATTAAATGACAAGTCTTCAGAGGAAACTGTCTTTGAATTTGATTCATCAGCAGCAACTCTAACAGGCTTTTAGGGAGTCTTGGGTGTAGGCTTTGGTGAGGTCTTGGGTGAGGTCTTGGGAAGGTCTGACTTTTCACTTGAATCACAACTGGTTGTAGACCCTTGGTCAGAGGACTTGTCACTAGAAGAACAAGAGACAAAGTCAGTAGAATTACAATCCGGGTCTGGCAAGTCACTTGACTTTTTGCCATAAAGATGGTGTGATCCATCAAAGTCTGTGGTGGTGGTGTTTGAGGGCATGTGTTCTCCTCTAATAGGTCCAGGTACAGCATGTAATTTTCCTTCTTTAACAAAATTTGCTAAGCCTGCTGGTGTAGATTTACCCTTATCATCCCTAGCCTCTAAACCAACATATTTTTTAAAGCCTAAACCTATACTAGAGTTTACAGGTTGACTATTATAGAGATAGTTAGATAGCTTATCACCTGACATTAACCAAATGTTATGATTAGCTATTTCCTTCTCTAATTTCTCTTTCAGTACATGGTTTTCAGATTCTACATCAGCTTTTTCTTTCTCAGTACGTTTTAAATCAATTCTAGTACATTTCAAATCACTTTCTAACACCCTTATCTTTTCATCATAAGCAAGCTGATTCTTTTGAAACCAAACCTTTTGTTTTTCTAGAGTTTTTAAAGCCTGTTTCAAAGACTCAACTTCTACATAACATTTATTATATTTAGGTTTTAATTCATCATAAGCCTCCTTAAGTTCATTATATCTTTCACTACAACCAAAAACACAATTATGTACCTGAGAGATGCCCATAAAGGCAACTTGATCATGTTGATCCTCTGTAGTACAGCTTGCCAGCAATCCACTCTGCCTAGAAGCTTCATCATTATCAGGTTCATGTGCCTTCCAGTTAACATGGTCATCCAGAGTAACCAAAGCTCCAGCTTTCCCAGCTTCCACTTGATTCTGCTGATAGGTAGTATACCTAACCTCATCACCAGGCCTCCTATCCTTGCACTCTCGTTTGAAGTGACCCAACTGTCCACAAGTATAGCATTTAATCTTCATCCTGTCAAATCTAGCTGGATCTCTACCCTGGTAACCAAACTTTCTCCTAGACTTCTTTTCAAACCTCTGGACGTTCAATGTGAGCATGGCCACCTGCCACTTCAAGTTCATCTCTTCCAAATCCAGAGGATCCACCTGATCAAAATCCTCAAAAGCAAGTTGCTGCTGATGATCATAATCAGCAACAAAAGAGTGAAGTACATCTTCCAATACACCACTAGACTTTGGTTGTGAATTTGGTCTGGTGTTGTTGTAGGAAGATGATGCTGAGGAGCTTGGGCTTGAAGCTTGATTCATCTTATTGGAGGTGGTGCTAACAAAGGCTGAGTAACTGGGAGTGGATGAACGAATGGGACTTCTAACATCAGGCTCAAGAGTTTTAAGCTTGTTGTAGAGATCATCAAAAGAGAGCATATCCAGTCCACCTTTAGCTTTAGCTGATTCAATTGACTCAAAATCTTATGAAACCTGTCATACCCCTTGTGAATACCTTCTTCCTCAGAGATTTGGAATTCTTGAAACTGCTGTTTCAACATTGATTTCCTCATCCTCTTTGACTCATCGTTCCCACCAAACCTAGCCTTGATGGCCATCCAGATGTCCTTTGCATCCTCCATGTAGTGAAAATCACCAATGTGATCATCTGGAATAGCCTGAAGGAGAATAGATCTAACTTTATTCTCTCTCTGTACAGTAAGAATCTCTTCAGCAGTTTGAGGATCAACAATGGTAACTACACCATCAGCATCTTTGATGTGCTTCTTCAAAGTATTTCCCTTTTTGACAATTTCCCAAAGATTCCAATCAACATTAGTGATCCAGTTCTGCATCTTCATAGCCCACAATTCATATTCTTCCTTCTTGAGGTATGAGAACTTTGCATTGCTGTTGGTGAGAGTGAGTTGTTGAAAAGATGAAGATGTGGTGTTATGGTTGTTGTTGACTTCTGAACCATCGTCTGATCCAGGAATTGTTTCGGTTGTTTTGATTGAGAGGGTGTAAAAGAAAAGATGTTCTTAGTATCACAGAGACTCTCCCGAGGCTCTGATACCACTTGTAGAACCTAAGACCTTGATAGATCTTTGAGCGCTCGTGGATCGTTAGTAATGTTGATGTAATCACAAACACACTAATAGAAAGTCTCTAATACTTGTATTCTAAAGTGGAAATTAAACACAAGTAAGAACACATATAACTAAGAACGATTGATCCTCAATGGATCTTTGATTAATACTAAGAACTTGTTTTTCTAACCTCGTACCTATTACATAATAATGTGTTCCTTTTATACACAAGGAACCCTAAACAGTTTCACTAGAAACCCTAAACCATTTTTCAAGAAACGTATCTTCTAAAAACTAAACAAGATAATCATAATATTTCCCTAATAAAACTCGTACATATCCTAACAAACAATAAAATACGCGGAATATTTATATCAGCAGAAACCAACTACGCAGAATCTCTTCTTCCACAGAAATACTTCTTCAGCAGAATCCAATACTTCAGCAGATTCCATCAGCAGTAACCGTCAGTAGAATTCTTCCTTAGCAGAATTCCCAACATCTAGTACAGCTCTAAGTGTTTCGACCTTGAAAGTGATTGTTGTATTGTCGAGTGTAACTGTCATAGTCTCTTCGTCTTTGCTTATGATTAGTGATTCCCAAAACTGATACAAGTAGACTTCAGGAACACTGGCGGTTTTTGACAAAGTTGGACTAATGAAGTGTCTTTCCAGAATATCCCTGATGATGAGACACGTTTCATGGCACTTAAGCTTCTGAAACTCAATCCTTGAATTGTAGTGACCAATCTGTCTTTTCTTTCCTTCTGGTTGTCTGTTGATAGATGCTTGTGACATGGTGCGAGACATTGTTTATCTGTTCAATGCAAACACCAATAGCAATACCAAGAACACCATATATATGTGTTAGATAATTGACCATGATACAATGACTCTATCCTATAGTACATTCAATACCAGATAGAACATATAGCATAAAACATATATCCAACAATATACATGACAGATCATAGCATCTCGGTTACTGAACCAGTAATGACAACACATAAGTCACATACAACACAAGGTTATACTCATACAGTTACATAACACCTTTATTAGACAACAAGCAAGTCACAATCAATTGAAGCACAAGATAAGCAGCCACATACAGATTCAACTTTAACACAGCTATGGCTAAACACAGGAATAGCTACAATTGCACAATTAAACTCTAAGTCTGCACATTCAATCATTGGTTCAACTGTGAAGTCTGGTTCGATTGTTATGACCTGGTTCGATTAATCTGTCCTCGTTCGACTAATCATGATATGGTTCGACTAAGTGGTTCGATTAAGGATACTCGATCAAGTAATTATGTCGTTTGATTAGTGTAGTCGTTCGACTAATTTTGTCGTTCGACTAAATTGGTCGTTCGACTGATTAGATCGTTCGACTAATTTGGTCGTTCGACTAATTTGGTCGTTCGACTAGATTGGTCGTTCGACTAGTTAGGTCGTTCGATTAAACTATTCGTTCGACTAAATTGGTCGATCGATTAGATAAGTCGTTCGACTAACCTTAGTCGTTCGACTAAACTTGTCGTTCGACTAAATCAGTCGTTCGATTAAATAAGTCGTTCGACTAACCTTAGTCGTTCGACTAAAAATGAATCGTTCGACGTAATTGGATGTTATCTCCTAACTCGGAGATAACATGATCTTCTTGAGTCCTTCAATCTCCTCAGAAAACATATACACATTAAGCAATAATCCATATAGTCAAAGCAGTCCAATTATCACTCGTTCGACTATTAAACCGAACCCTAAGTCAAGAACACGCTCACATAATGTGTATTACAATTGATAAACCCTTTTTTCACAACACATAATAACCTGTTAAGCATACTTTCTTTCACTCAATAGGTTCTCAAATCAATAATTCAAGAAATGCCCAATTCGATTGAATCTTATCGAGATGCTAACAGTTATAACAAGCAAATAACACTCAAAAACAATCAAACAATCAATATTGAGTCCTAATGAATGCTTACAATAGATCAAGATTAAAGAACTAGTGATTCTTGGTTCGTTCGATGAAATAGGCGGGCTATGGTTCGTTCGATGAAATAGAGAGAGAGAGAGAGAGAGAGAGAGAGAGAGAGAGAGAGAGAGAGAGAGACGAAAATGAGAGTGTTTTGTGTGTGTTTTGACTAAGTCAGAATTTTCCTTTTATAATCCAAAAACACTTTCAACATATGGCACCTTTGGTCCTTAAACTTGTTAACCTATTCATTTTAAAGTCGAAAACTAACCTAAATGTTATAAGTTAACACTTTTAAGTCCTTTATGTCCAACTTATTATTCTTTTAAACCCTTGATAGTCTTGATGAGATAGATAATTGTCATGAAGAATGATAAGATGACGAAGAAAGGTGAACGGTGTGCAAAGATATCTCCCCCTCAAAATATGATCAATGTTTGAAATATCGGAAAGAATTTGAAAGATTGAAATCATATTTTGAAGAAAATTTACTTTTGCACACCTTAATAGTTTTTTTTTTAATATATATACAAGATAGTGAGAGAGCATGACTCGATTAGTTGTTCTTGAGAAAGTTCGCTAATTCTTGAGGAGTCAAGCATCTCATTCCAATTTGGTGAACCAGTTTCACAAAACGATCATGAGGTAAAGCCTTCGTGAAAAGATCCGCCAATTGGTGTTCCGTTCCCACAAAATACAACTCAACGGTACCCTGCTCCACATGCTCCTTGATGAAGTGATATCTGAGAGCGATGTGTTTGGACTTGGAATGTTGCACTGTGTTGCACGAGATAGCGATAGCACTTTTGGAGTCACAGTACATCGGGATTTTGTTGAATATGTAACCATAATCCATTAGTTGTGATCGCATCCAAATGATTTGAGCACAACAGGCAAACATGGCTACATATTCTGATTCTGTGGATGATAGAGACGTACAATCTTGCTTCTTTGACTGCCAGGACACCAGCTTATCACCTAGGAATTGAACACCACCGGATGTGCTCTTTCTTGTATCAATACATCCCGCATGATCCGCATCTGAAAAAGTAGTTAGTGAAAAACCAGAATCCTTTGGATACCAGATCCCCAAATGAATGGTTCCCTTGATGTATCTAAGGATTCTTTTAACAACAGATAAATGTCTTTCTGTTGGGTTAGACAGATAGCGTGAACATAGGTATGTGGCAAATACAACATCCGGTCTGCTAGCGGTGAGGTACATGAGAGACCCAATTATACTACGATAATTTGTAGGATCAGTGGGTTTCCCATGTATGTCAGCATCTAGCTTCGGGGATGAGGAGGACATAGGGGTGTTATAGGTGTCACTAGATGTCATGCCATGCTTTTTTAATATTTCTCGTGCATATTTAGACTGACTCAAGAATATACCACAAGGTGATTGGTGAACTTGTAATCCTAGGAAAAAGTTTAGTTCACCGATCATGGACATCTCAAAGTTTTGTTTCATAAATTTTGCAAAAGCATTTGAGTACTTTTTATGGGTAGACCCAAAAATGATGTCATCCACATAAATTTGTACGATGAGAATGTCCTCCCCGTGTTTTTGTATAAACAAAGTCGGGTCCACAGATCCTTTAGTAAAATGATTAGCAATAAGGAATGCTGAAAGTTTGTCGTACCAGGCCCTCGGGGCTTGTTTAAGGCCGTAGAGTGCTTTCTTAAGCCTGTATACGTGATTAGCATGTTCTTGATCGACGAAGCCCTCTGGTTGTGAAACATACACCTCTTCACGAAGTTGTCCGTTCAGGAATGCTGTCTTCACGTCCATTTGGTAAACTGTGATGTTCTTATGAGCCGCGTACGCCAGGAACATTCTCACTGCCTCAAGCCTAGCTACTGGAGCAAAGGATTCCTCGAAGTCAATTCCTTCTTCTTGGCTATACCCTTTAGCAACCAACCGTGACTTGTTACGAATAACCGTGCCTTCTGCATCCAGCTTATTTTTCCAAATCCATTTTAAGCCCACAACATAAACTCTATCAGGTTTTTCAACGAGTTCCCAGACTTCCAATCTTTTGAACTGATCCAACTCCTCTTGCATTGATTCAATCCAATTGTCATAAGTCATGGCCTCTTTAATATTTTTCGGTTCAGCTTGACAAACGGTGAGAGCGTATATGCAGGTTTCACCATCTGTGTGGAGTTTTTGTCGTGTCATAACTGGGTTATCTGGATTGCCAATCACATTAACTAACGGATGATCCCTTGTCCATTTATGAGTAGATGGGTAGTGTTGAATGTTGTGATTCAGATTTGACGGTTCTATGTTGCTCGAGGAAGATTCTCCTAGTTCGGGAATGGTTGGGGGTGGAGCAAATGGATTGAAAAAGGCATTTCCGTCAAAATCTGGTGGTGTTGGAACTTGGTTAGAAATGGGAGAAGAATCTTCAACTGCTGGTTGAGGTGTTTTATCTATTGATGATGATGGTTCAGGTTGTGGTACATCGTCAGCAACTACTGTAGAGGTAGATGCTGATGGATCAGGTGCTTGATTTGGGAGTTGTTGAGCAGCGGAACTTGTGGAAGCCTCTGACGCACTGTTAACCAAACTGTCATCAAACATAGGAGCAAACAGATCTTCCAGATCTTTCCTTTTGAAAGGTAATGGTTCAGCTGAAGATTCTGGGAAGTTCAAACGGTTGTTTGCGGGTTCCAAGCGGTCTTGCTCAGAAGCCATTTCTGTGAGTTCATCGAAATTAACGTGTATCGTCTCTTGAATGTCTCCGGTCCGACGATTCCAAATTCTGTATCCCTTGGAGTTCTCACAATAACACACAAATATCCCTATATCTGCTTTTGCCTTCAATTTACCAAGATCATCTTTATTATTCTTTGGGTAACATAATGCTCCAAAGACATGAAAATAGTTGATATTGGGTTTTCTGCCTTGTATTAGCTCATATGGAGTTTAGTTATGTCTTTTGGTGATCATGCCGCGGTTCTGAGTGTAGCAAGCAGTGTTAACAGCTTCAGCCCAAAGATAATCTGGCAATTGGGCATTGATCAACATAGTTCTAGCTGCTTCCACGAGTGTACGGTTTTGTCGTTCAACTATGCCATTCTGTTCAGGAGTGCGAGCTATAGAATATTGGTGAACAATCCCATGTTTCTCTGTAAATTCCCGAAGGATTTGGTTTTTGAATTCAGTGCCGTTGTCGGTACGAATGATTCTGACGGTGTTGCGAACTTGCACTTGAATCTTTGTAAGAAACGTTATAACTATAGACGGAACTTGATCTTTTGTGCGGAGAAAGTAAACCCATGTCCATCTTGAGTAGTCATCCACTATTACCAGAATATATCTTTTCCCATTTACAGAATGAACCCGCATTGGACCACACAAATCCATATGAAGCAGTTGTAGGACGTGGTCTGTGCTATGTTCTGTTTTTGGTGAAAAGTGAGCTCGGTGATTTTTTCCCTGTTCGCATGCAGAACACAGATGATCCTTGGCATATCAGAATTTTGGTAAACCATCTACCAGTTTATGCTTTGCCAGGTCGGTCATGGTTTTGAAATTGAGATGAGACAATCGTTTATGCCATAACCATGCTTTCGTGGGATGAGCCTTGGAGAGTAAACATATAGGAGTCGAAGCTGTCATTCCTTCAAAAGAGATGGTGTATAGACTAGTTCCCCGTTTTCCTTTCATCAGATCATTTCCCTGATGATCATGAATAAAGCAGGTTTTCTCCCTAAATGCTACTTCTAAGTCTCCATCGCAGAATTGACCAACCGAGAATAAATTGTGACCCAGACCTTCAACATAGTACACACGACTTATTTCGATGTTCCCGTTAACATAGTCGCCATAACCCATGATTGCGGTGAAGTGGTCATTCCCGAACCTGACCGTTCCTATAAACTTTGCAATGAAGTTTTTGAGAAGTTTGAGATTACCGGTCATGTGTCGGGAACAACCGCTATCAACAATCCATAGAACGATTTGAACCACCTGCATCACAATTAGTAGAAACAGATGGAGTAATGGTTGGACCCGTTTGGTTAGAAGCACATGATTGAAGTATCTTAGGAACCCATTTAAAGTTTGCTGTGTTCTCTAGCCAATGTTGCCATTTCCTACTACTTTCTGCTTTCTTCCTAAGGAATGTGCTAGGTGATTTGTTCTTTTTGGGATTTGCTATAGGTGCAACTATGGTTTGCTTTGAAACTGCTAGTGGTGGATTTCCTAAAATTGATTTGGCAACTGTGTTAGGCTTAGGGAGGCCACTAGTTCATTTCACTTTTCTCTTCAGCAAAGTTTTAGCAACACATTTTTGATGATTACCAGATAAAATACTAGTATGACAACACACACAAGAAACATTAACATCATTCATAACTGTTAAAGATTCAGCATTCATTACATCTTTTGTAGAATTACACTTAACCAAGCTAGATTCAATTTTGGACATAACATGCTTTTTATTCTCACTAGATGCATTAACTTCTACTTCTCCACTCTTAGATGTTCCACTCTTAGGTAGCCAGATACTAGTCTTCTGTGGTCTCTTTGTGGTCTTTGATCTTCTACCCTTAGATGTGTCAACTAATCCTGTGGAAGGTGAAGTAAGAGCATTAGTGGTTGTCTTTGATGATGCATTCTTCGGTGTGCTGTCTACTTTTTGCATTCTTGGTACAATCTTATGAACTTTGGTTTTGCCTGTTTCTAAAACTTTGAGTTTCTTACTCAAATCAACAATGATGTGTCGTAATTCTTGATTTTGTGAATCCAAACGTCTGTTGAGGTAAACTGTTTCATTTCTGTTTTGAAGAATTTCATCTAGTTCCTTTTCATTTTCAAATAGTTTAAGTCTTAAGAAAGCCTTTGTTTCCTTGTGATTATCAGGAACATGACTATTTTGAAATGATAAAGATCCTATGAGATTTTGAAATTTTAGTTCAAATTCAGCACTTTGCTTTTAACACCAATCAAGCCTTTTTTGAAGATTGAAAACTTTGTTTTCCACATCATTGTTGATTTGTCGAAGATCCTCATTCTCTTTGACCAAATTTTCTATCTCCATTTGCAACATCTCAACTTTTACATCATGATCTTTCACAAGTAATTCATTGCATGACTCATAAAGCGAATTCATAATCACAGAAACAATGTCATAACACAGAACTTTTTCTAAGAGTCGATCATTTTCGTTCGCTAAAAATTTCTTTTGAAGTTTTTGACGTTGAACCTTGTCATCTTTAGCTTTGAAAATGGTTTTCATAGATGCTACTTCCGTGTATAACTCCTCTTCCCATTTTGTTGCGCATTTCTTCAGATTTCTGACATGAGGAAGAATTTTCTTTTGAAGAATCTCTTTCTTTTCTTTTTGAACAGGAGAAAGAAAAGAAGAGACAGGAATTTGAGAACTAAACTCAATTTCATTCTCCAAACGAGAAATGTCGTCCATAAATGTCTACAAATATCGAAGAACCCGACATTTTTGAGGCATTTGTGGATCAACAAGATCCTCTGTCAAACAATCTTTGAATTGTGCAGCAGTTGTGGGGACAGAAGTTATAGACGAAGGAGCATTTATGCTTGTGTATGTTAACGTTTGTTCTGGATGGTCCTTAGGAGGGACAAATGATTTTCTCAAATGACGTCGTGCATTATAATCATAATGTATTCTTGAAAACTCTTTTTGTGAATTTGATCGATCCTCAATCTTGTTTGCAATAAAAGCAGTTTCTTCATCAATAGAATACATAACAACACGTTGAAAGGTATCATCTAACAAAAATATTGCATTGTATAACTTAGGATTATCTTTGAGTGCTATGTGTAAATTACGGGGTTTGTCACTTCCAAGTGCAATACTTACTCCTTTAGGACTCGGTTGCACAGTTAGTTTTTGAATTTGTGTTACAGAATTACCCGTTTTATACACAACATTTTGAAATTCTTTGAGTTTGGTTTCCAAATCCAGAATTTCCTCAAGATATGAGTCAACACGTTTCCTAGTGGCTTGCTTTTCTTCAAGAAGATCCTGCTGAGATGTTGAAAGCTCTGATTGAGTTTTTAACAACTCAGAAGTTAAAGCATCAATTTGTTTTTTGAATTCAAATTGATCCTTTTCTTTTTGAGAGAGAAGCTCAGCTTTGGCAACGGTTATCTCACGAACTTGACTTTCTAAATTTTGAACTTTTACGTACTCTTGTTGGAAAGCAATTTCAAAACCTTTTTCACGTTTATCTTGTTTTAGATATCCCGAAAGTTGTAGTTTGTAGCACTCATTGTCCTTCGTTAACAATGCAATTTTCTCTTTCAGATTTTTATTGATTTCATTGCATTTTTCAATTTGTGATTGGGTGGTCATTAACAAGGCCTGAAGCTCTGAATCTTGATCAGTCAAAGGATCATTTTGTTCAAGATAATCCAAATTTTCATCGTCAATCAAATCATCAAATTAAACGACGGTTTTATCATCATCAAATGATACAACAGTGTTTATTTGATCATCTGATGGAGATGAGAATGATGAATCATGTTGAACAGAATTGTCATTTGTAGATGAAGATGCAGATGGTGAAGTAATTTCATGTATAAGACATTGTGGATCAGGTACCTGAGATAGACCATCGGTGTCATAGACCGGGCCTGTCTCGGACATGTTCATCTCTTGCATGTTTGCCATGAGCATTACTGCAGCATTTGCCTCAAGATCTTCCATCTCATCATCAGATGCAGCATTTGCCATGAAGCTTTGCTCATTTTGTGTCACCATTCCTGCTGCCTTTTCATCTTTAAGAGCCATCAAAAGAGCTTCCTTGTGATATGCACTGCCCATAGTACGAGGCTTTGGACAAGCATTTGCCATGTGACCATTCCCACCACAGTTGTAGCATGTGATTGAAGTATTTGCAATGCCTTTCTGTGCATTCCCAGTCATCTGATTTCTGCTCTGAGTATTACCCACACTGTTCCTGTTACCCCCTGCTGAACTGAACCTATTCCCTCCTGACTGAAACCTCTGAGACCCGTAGTTTCCACTGTTTCCTGAACCATATCTGCCCGAAGACCGATTCTGAATTTCCACTCTGCCATCATTAATAACAGCTTGATTCCTGGTGTTGAAAGATGAACGAAGACGGTTGTTGGATTTGCTGAATTTGCCAAATGCCTTAGCAATTAATCCAAATGCTTCATTAATAGAGTTGAATGCATCCTTCTCTTCATCATAATCAGCGTTTGAGTACAACATGGAATCTGAGTTGTTATATGGAACCATTTGATTGTCAGAGTATTGTGATGGTGCTTCAAATGGGATGATTTGGTTAGAAGGTTGTGGTGAAAAACTTGGTTGGAAAGATGATTGACCAAATTCCTGGTTTGGTAGTGGAAAGTTGGATTGAGCAATGAGAGCTAGTGAGTTAGGTGTTGGTGCTGGGATGAAACCGCCTCGTGCTGCAACTTCCTTATCTACCTCAGATTGATGTTGTTTCAGAAATTCATACATGAGTCCATACTTGACCTCACCAATCTTCTTAGTTTGCCTGACAAATGTTGCATATTTCTGCCATTCTGGTCCAAGGCAACCCAGAAATTTTGAATTGATAGCAATCTTAGGTAACTTGATGTCATGACGATCGAGGTCATTTACAACATTTGTGAAACGGTGGTAGTATGATTCAATTGTCTCCCCCGGTTCCATGATGAAATTGTTATATTCCATGTAAAGCTTTGACTCAAGGTCTTCTTGATTTAACTCAGTCCCTTCCATGAGAAGATGCACATGTTCCCACATGTCTTTGGCAGTCTTTTGAGCATCAATACTTTGGTAAATAGGATTAGGAATCCCCTGAAGTATGTAAGACATTGCCACTTGATTTGCCTCTTGTTGCAATGTTTGTTCATTTGTGTAGTTAGCGACAGCAATGGGAGTTGATGTTTCATCTCTTTCTGTGGTTCCTGGAACAACATTTACTGGAAGTGGAAAGGGTCCTTCTTCAATGGCTTGCTTAAGATATTTCCCATGGGGTTTGCGGAGTTCAATGAATCTGAGAAATCTACTAGCCCACTGTACATAGTTACCAGGTGTCAGCATAGGTGGAGTATCTTGATTTCCAGCTTCATGTCAGGATTGCTGACTGCTGATTGCCTCACACATCTTGTTAAACCAATGTGGTTCTCTGGAGTAGGATGGATTGTTCAGCATTTGATTCTGTTGCATGATTTGTTGCGGGGATACTTGTGGTGGAGGAATAAATTGATGTTGTTGCACATATGCATGATGTTGTGGATATTGTTGAGGAAATTGTTGTTGTTTTTGAGAGTATTGTTGTTGTTGAGGATATTGCTGTAGCTGGTAGTAGTAATTAAAGTGTGGTCGTTGAGACATCGTGTAGTAGCTTGTGATGGTTAAGGATCTTTAAAGGATAAAGACGGTTGTTGTTGAAAGATTAGAAACTCGATTAATCACGTAAGAAATCCAAGAAAAATTTTCTCGTTCGATCAGGTAATCACGTTCGACTAAGTTCGTTCGATCAGGTATTCTCGTTCGACTATCTCGTTCGATCAGGTAAACTTGTTCGACTATCTCGTTCGATCAGGTAAACTTGTTCGACTATCTCGTTCGATCAGGTAAACTTGTTCGACTAGTTCGTTCGATTAGGTATTCTCGTTCGATTAGAACTGCTCGTTCGATTAGGGTTGCTCGTTCGATTAGGGTTGCTTGTTCGATTAGGGTTGCTTGTTCGATTAGGTTACTTCGTTCGATTAAGTAACTCGTTCGATCAAATTTGCTCGTTCGATCAAGTAAGTTCGTTCGATCAACAAGCTTGTTCGATCAATTGAAAGAGTAAGTCTAACTTGACTACCCTTTTGCTCGTTCGACTGAATGCTCCTTCGATGAAGTATCCTCCTTCGATCACCCTGCTCGTTCGACTAAAACACCTCGTTCGACTACCCTTTCTCGTTCGACTAAAACACTACGTTCGACTACCCAAGCTCGTTCGACTAAACCCCTCGTTCGACTGATGAACAGTATTAACTCGGATGAACAGTAACTAGTCTAACAATTCGGATTTCTTAATTTTTTCTTAGATCTAACCTTCTAACAACCTAAATTACCCCTAGGCGAATGATACCACTTGATGTTTTAATCTATTATGAATTAAGCTACCACTAATTAACCACTAATTACCTACTAAATCTAGAGAGAGAAAGCTAGAGAGAGAGAGAGAGATGGAAGGGAGATGATTACAAACACTTAGTAACAATAATTCTAATTTCATCAACCAACAACCCTTTCCCTAAGGAGGGAAGGGGTATTTATAGTTTTACATGGTAGAGGGCTTGATGCCCTAATTACACTAACAATACTTAATAAAACAAAACAAACTAAATAAACGACACAGCCCATGGGCCTTCTACACGGGCTGGGCCTAATAACAAACCTAAAGGCCTGAGCAACCTTAATACAACATGATCAATACTTGAATAATACAAAACTGTTTCCCAA
>CP139505.1:116170718-116428392 GCA_021014915.2 Artemisia tridentata subsp. tridentata
TTGATGCGTGGTTTTGCGACCTTACAACAGGTTTTACCTCTCAAGGGATCTTGAGAAGTTTGCAATCCCCACCAGGCAGTGTACCTGACCGATGTAGTATAGTGAAGTGGCAAGTACCGGGGGATTGATCGTTCAACTCAAAGAATAGTGTTCGTTAGGATTGAAATTTATCTACTAGGTCTAGAGGTGAGGGATGATTCTTTTTGTATTTTTATATTTTATGAAAAGCAAGTAAAATCTCTGGTTTGAAGGAGTGGGCGGAATTAGTTGCTAATCAACTAACCCAAAAGCTACTAATTAAACTAATGTGCAGGAAAGTAAACTAGGGTTCTACAAGGGAAGTGAAGCATGTCTACCTATGATATGTTACTCCTTGCTAGCTATCCAATTCTACCTATTGAATTGTCACACCTTGTTTTAATTGACGGGTTGTATTCCTTAATACCAATCGTAGGGGTGTGTACGATCTTCCCCAACTCTATAAGCTCCTACTTCACTCCTATGTCGAGCCGGCTAAGAAGCTCCTAACATGGGATCACTAGAATTCGCTTATGCATTAAATACAACCAATTAACCTTAGTACACCTTGGTTCATGTTTCTTAAGACGTTCAAGTAAGTTACCGTATAGGAGGTTAGCCAGTTTTCTTAAGCCTAACATCGATATCATCCAATCATACAAGAGACAATAGGAAACAAGAATTATAAGCTAAACCAATTAGATCTATTGAAGTTGTCACGCCCTAATTGATGGAGATGGACACACACATCAACAAGAAATCAATAAGATCTAATTAGTTATACACAAGTTTCACACAATCATAGGTAAACACTAGGTGATTTAGTAAAACATAATCAATGAAGAACAAGCAACAATAATAATGGAAGTCATAATTAAGATAGAATCAACACACCATTACAAGATGTTTATGGAGTGATTAAGACCTTCTAAGTTGCTGGAAAAACACCCACCTAAACCCTAGAATCGGACTTAGGGTTTAGGGCTTACCAATAATGAAGTTATAAGGTTGTATTTATAAGCACTTTTCTGCCCGGCCCGTCTTGACGGCGTCAGACTAATGATGCGTGGTTTTGTAACCCTACAACAGGTTTTACCTCTCGAGGGATCTCAAGAGGCTTACAACCCCACCAGGCAGTGTACCTGACCGATGTAGTATAGTGTAGTGGTAAGTACGGGGGATTGATCGTTCTCCACAGGGAATAGTGTTCGTTAGGCGTGAAAGACTACTCTAATTAGGTCTAAGGGTTGAGGAAGATTCTTTTTATGTTTTTATAATTTTTATGAAAGCAAGTAAAATCTCGGGTTTGAAAGAGTGGGCGGAATTAGTTGCTAGTCAACTAACCCAAATAACTACAAATGCAAATAAAGTAAATAACTGAAATGAAAATGTTGGTGAGAAACTTATGTGTAGAGAAATGTGTTTACTTAGATTTCCTTACTCCCTAACTATCTTTTACCGGTTAATTAGTGTGTATTAGTCGCGTGGATGACGGGTGTATTCCTTAATACCAATCGTGGGGTGGCGTACTTACTTCCCCAACTCTACAAGCTCCTACTTCACTCCTATGTCGAGCCGGCTAGGAAGCTCCTAACATGGGATCACTAGAATTCGCTTGTGCATTAAATACAACCATAAAAACCTTTAGTACGCATTTGGTTCATGTTTCTTAAGACGTTCAAGCAAGTTACCGAATAGGAAGTTAGCCAGTTTTCTTAAGCCTAACATAGATAAACAATCATCCAATACAACTAACAACACACTAATAACCAATAATCAATAGCTAGGTTTCATTAGATCTAAGCAAACACAAGATAAATTTAGCCTAACATGTTAATCAAAAGACAAGAATAAGATAAAATCAAACAACACATAGACATATTGAATGATTAATTGATAACTTATCTTCAATGTAACATGAAAGATCTCAAGGCAAAAAGCCTTGAAAAAGTAGCTAAAATCGTCTTAGGGTTTTCTCCCAAAATTCCACACACTAAGCTCTCTCAAATGACAAAAAATTAGAAAACTATATATAGATTTTTGGATCTGACGGCGTCACCTTATGGAGTGTGACGCCGTCACCTCGCCGCTTTTAGGGTTCCCGGATGACCTTCTTGACGCCGTCCCTCTTTAGCTCTTCCAAAATCCATTCTGGCTTATCAAGGCTTGACGCCGTCAGCTCGTGAACGTGACGCCGTCCCCTTATGATTTAAGCCGTGACGCCCTTGATCAAGTTAAAGCGTGACGCCGTCAGAATTCACATGCTATTTTCACTGGCTTATCATGAGTAAATTTCACGTCCACTTTTTCTTGCCAAAGCATGACGCCGTCTGGGGTTAATTGTGACGCCGTCAAAGGTAACTTTCAGCCGATTTTTGAGACTTTGTCGTTTTCTTCACTTTTATGCTCCAAAAACGTCCAAAATGCCTCCTTTTCCAGATTTCTCCTCAAAAGTACCTAAAATGACAAAAGGAACGATTTAGGGCGATATTTGATCAAATAAATACGATTTAGGGCTTAAATGACCCCTTAAAAGCGGTACACTTTTCGCTTCATCAACTAGCCTTGACGGCGTCAAGACCAACTTTTCTTCACCAAATTGTAGATCTTTTCGTCCTCTTCGCGTGGCCTTTTGAATCACCCAAATCCGAGTTCGTATTAAGATTTTATGGCCAAAACAGTGACAGCTACTCCGCGCGTAAGTTGTGATTGTCTTGATCAGCATGTGACGGTTTTACTAGGGTTTCTTCTTGTGCAAGTTGTCATTCTGACGTCGTCACTCAATGGCTTCTGACGTCATCAGGTTGAGTCCTGACGCCGTCACTTCGCCGCGGTTAGGGTTTCTTGATGGCCTTCTTGACGCCGTCCCCTTTAATCTTCCAAAATCCTCTCTGGCTTATCAAGGATTGACGGCGTCACACTGGGCTTGACGCCGTCACAGGTACTATTCCAGCAGATTTAGAGACTTTGTCGTTTTCTTCACTTTTATGCTCCAAAAACGTCCAAAATGCTTCCTTTTCCAAATTTCATCTCCAAAGTACCTAAAATGACAAATGGAACGATTTAGGGCAATATTTGATCAAATAAATACGATTTAGGGCTTAAATGACCCCCGAAAAGCGGTACACTTTTCGCTTCATCAAATACCCTTACACTTGAGATTTGCTTGTCCTCAAGCAAATGCGCTTTTATTCTAATCAAAATACAAGTTAGGGGTCATTTAACGCTAATATAAAAGTAATTACAACAAATAGTCGTTCCACTTTAATCATAATAAGCATGGAGATTACAGACTAGCACCTCACAAGTAGTGTTTAGATACTCACATCTCTCAGGTGTCATAAAAGTATATCTCATAAATGCAAATGAATAATATCTCTCACTACCTATCATTGCAAATAGA
This sequence comes from Artemisia tridentata subsp. tridentata, assembly GCA_021014915.2. Lineage (NCBI taxonomy): Eukaryota > Viridiplantae > Streptophyta > Magnoliopsida > Asterales > Asteraceae > Artemisia > Artemisia tridentata. Next base: position 116,174,140 of record CP139505.1, read on the forward strand.
TTACCATAGGCTTGGGAAAGGATCAAAAACCTCCTCCACTAGACGTAAGCACCTAAGATAAACTATCAAAGAGGGCTTTTAAACGGGTTATAACGTTAGGTGTAGGGATATGATAAACACGGTTTTGTTGGATAAATGATATTTTACTGGTGGCGAGTTAAAGATCTTGATTAATTACATGTACAATATGGCGTTGCTAAGCCAAGACTAGACTCGACTTAAGCTAATGAAAAAAATAACAAAAAGATAAAATAAACATAAAATGAAACGGGATGGTAGTCCGTATGTTTTTTCTACTTTTTTTTTTTTTTTTTTTTTTTTTTTTGCATACACTCTTTCCCTACCATCCAAAATAATACATCGTAGGGGGGCTGTATCCCCCTTACACTTGAACTTTTACATAACTTTACAATTAACTATTCTAATGACTCGAATTAAGATAATCGAAACACTTGGAGTACTTTTAAAATATTTAGCACATATGGGGGTAATAATGTTGTTCTTCCCCATTACTTCATTACACTAGTACTTTACCCATGAGTCCCAATCGTCCCAAAACAATATGTACAAGGATATGACTCGACTTAGCAACCATGTAATCAATTAGATAATTAACTTGGGGTTTAAACAAATGTTGTCACAATAATGCACTAAAAATGAGTGCATACAAGGTAGGCTAAGGCGATTTGGGTGTACATTTAAGTGGGGTGTAAACAAATTCTTCCTTTAAGTAAAATGCTTAAAGTTAGAAACAAAAAGATAGGCTCTGAGGGGTGTACTAGGGGTATCGTGTACTAAAAATGAGTACAACGCAAAGGGTGTGGGAGAATTACTTGACCAATGTAGCCAACGTAATTATAATAAAAACACATGTGTAAAACAATGGGTTAATCCTAATGCCTCTTATCATGTAGTAAATCTAACTACACGAATGTAGTCTCACTTGTGGCCTCCGAATGGTCCTAACGCAAGTTCTAGAATCTAAGTGCTACCGGTACACACATCATAGCATAAATGCTTTTCCTACCAATTCTAGGGGCGAACCTCACATATTTGGGGGTGGAAAATTTTTTAGTGGTACGGTTTTGTGCTAGTCATATAACTCCTATCCGTGAGACGCTCATTAAGACCAAAGTTTCACTCCTATATGTTGTAAAAAATTTTAAATTTGGCACTAAAATTGCCTTAACAGGTATTTCTCTCAGTTTTATTACACATCTACCATTAAACAAACGAAAAATCAAGCGCAATTGTATTCTCTAAGGTATCATCATTTACCCTCCCCTTACACTTAAGCTGAACATTGTCCCCAATGTTCATTCAAAGGATATAAAAGTAAATAAGGTAAAAGAATGAAAACAAATACTCCCCTGATTCGTTCGATGTGGATAATCCGGTAACATGGTTAAATCCTCCTGCAAGAAAATGAACGTTGAAAGCTTCCCTTCCGAAATATAAATCATCTTCTTGTCCAATATAACCTGTTAAACCTGAGAAAACAAACACAAAAACCCAAAGCATCAACCTGAACAAAGAAAACTCACAACTAGATGTAATTCCAGACTTAGAAATAAAAACAAAACGATTAAAGATATAATGCTTGTAGAATGAATATTTGCAGATTTCCTGGAGTTTATAAAACTAAAGATTTAACAAAAACTTTATGACTCCGGTAGAAAAACAAAACTTGCAAAATTTCCAGAATTTTACACTTGACGCCGTCAGGTGTTAACCTTGACACCGTCAGAAGTGACCTGCAGAAATTTTATGGTTAGTTTCCGGAAAATTTCTGGAAAAACTTATGCCTCACTTCCTGAAAATCCTGCAAAATATTCATTATGACTCGATACAAGCATTTGACTCTAACAATTACTAGTATGCATGCTCATTTAATATTGTTGTGATTCATGTTCAATCTTATTCTTGTAAACAAATTTGGATTCCCTTACACTTATCTTTTGCAAAATACCTTTATATGTAGTTAAGACGAAGTTAAAAACAAAATAAAGCATTTTCACAATTTACTTTGAAACATGAGCACAAACAATAAAAATTAAACTTGCATACGGAAACAAATAAAATCAAACAAACAAACAAACAAACAAACAAATAAAGCTTGGGTTGCCTCCCAAGAAGCGCTTGTTTTTGTTCGAGTCACGAGCCTGACTCTACCCTTATTTAACGGAAATAGGGGAGGTTTTCCCTACACTTAGGATTAAGTGCGGGTGGAAGTAGCGATACACACCCTTAGGGTGGAAATATGCCACGTGAGGTGAAGGGGGTGAGTGAATGGCTTCCTTCATCCTAAAACTACCCGGATAATATTGGTTTAAGGGTGGGTCGGTTCCTCTTTTGTCTCCTAGATGTAAATCTAAGGATGAAAAGTTGTGTAAAGGTTGAGGTTCCGGCTCATCAACACTAGGAAATTCCCTAGAACTAAGAGTAAGGTCATCACTAAAAGTGTTCAAACTTATATCCTCAAGTTGTGCTTGGTCCAAGGGTTCTACCTCCATCAGGATTCCTAAAGTCTCTTCTACTACTTCCGGGTAAGTCACGGGCGGTGTGGGTGCCTCAAATGATGGTTGAGTATTTTGTGGGCTTATGGTGTTTACCTCATCATTCCACGTGTCAAGATCACCTATATCCTCATCAATTGTTTTCTTAGGTAGTGATGATAACAAACCTAGCGCTTCATCCAACTTATGGTTTATTGCTTCGGCTCTATCCACAATTCCTTGGCAAACTAGGTCGCTTTTCCTATTGGCCTCACTAAGATGAGATCCTAAACATGGAGGTTGTTCATAAGAATCTATCCTAGGTGAAGGCTCATATGATTCATAGGTGTCTCTAAATGAGGTATTTTGAACTCCTTGGTGTTCTAGCCACTCAACCATATCTTGCAATCATAGAAGTCTAAGTGAAAAGTCCATTTGAAGCAAATTACAAACAAAATCACAAAGAAAAGATAGACTACGAGAAAGCTACAAAATAAAAAGAAAAAATCTCACTTGATAGGAATCTTGTGAGTAGACCTAATAAAAATAAATTTTCAACCTAAGCAATAACTACTCCCCGGGCTGCGGCGCCAAAAACTTGATGCGTGGTTTTGCGACCTTACAACAGGTTTTACCTCTCAAGGGATCTTGAGAAGTTTGCAATCCCCACCAGGTAGTGTACCTGACCGATGTAGTATAGTGAAGTGGCAAGTACCGGGGGATTGATCGTTCAACTCAAAGAATAGTGTTCGTTAGGATTGAAATTTATCTACTAGGTCTAGAGGTGAGGGATGATTCTTTTTGTATTTTTATATTTTATGAAAAGCAAGTAAAATCTCTGGTTTGAAGGAGTGGGCGGAATTAGTTGCTAATCAACTAACCCAAAAGCTACTAATTAAACTAATGTGCAGGAAAGTAAACTAGGGTTCTACAAGGGAAGTGAAGCATGTCTACCTATGATATGTTACTCCTTGCTAGCTATCCAATTCTACCTATTGAATTGTCACACCTTGTTTTAATTGACAGGTTGTATTCCTTAATACCAATCGTGGGGGTGTGTACGATCTTCCCCAACTCTATAAGCTCCTACTTCACTCCTATGTCGAGCCGGCTAAGAAGCTCCTAACATGGGATCACTAGAATTCGCTTATGCATTAAATACAACCAATTAACCTTAGTACACCTTGGTTCATGTTTCTTAAGACGTTCAAGAAAGTTACCGTATAGGAGGTTAGCCAGTTTTCTTAAGCCTAACATCGATATCATCCAATCATACAAGAGACAATAGGAAACAAGAATTATAAGCTAAACCAATTAGATCTATTGAAGTTGTCACGCCCTAATTGATGGAGATGGACACACACATCAACAAGAAATCAATAAGATCTAATTAGTTATACACAAGTTTCACACAATCATAGGTAAACACTAGGTGATTTAGTAAAACATAATCAATGAAGAACAAGCAACAATAATAATGGAAGTCATAATTAAGATAGAATCAACACACCATTACAAGATGCTTATGGAGTGATTAAGACCTTCTAAGTTGCTGGAAAAACACCTACCTAAACCCTAGAATCGGACTTAGGGTTTAGGGCTTACAAATAATGAAGTTATAAGGTTGTATTTATAAGCACTTTTCTGCCCGGCCCGTCTTGACGGCGTCAGACTAACCTTGACGGCGTCAAGACCAACTTTTCTTCACCAAATTGTAGATCTTTTCGTCCTCTTCGCGTGGCCTTTTGAATCACCCAAATCCGAGTTCGTATGAAGATTTTATGGCCAAAACAGTGACAGCTACTCCGTGCGTAAGTTGTGATTGTCTTGATCAGCATGTGACGGTTTTACTAGGGTTTCTTCTTGTGCAAGTTGTCATTCTGACGTCGTCACTCAATGGCTTCTGACGTCGTCAGGTTGAGTCCTGACGCCGTCACTTCGCCGCGGTTAGGGTTTCTTGATGGCCTTCTTGACGCCGTCCCCCTTTAATCTTCCAAAATCCTCTCTGGCTTATCAAGGATTGACGGCGTCACACTGGGGCTTGACGCCGTCACAGGTACTATTCCAGCAGATTTAGAACTTTGTCGTTTTCTTCACTTTTATGCTCCAAAAACGTCCAAAATGCTTCCTTTTTCAAATTTCATCTCCAAAGTACCTAAAATGACAAATGGAACGATTTAGGGCAATATTTGATCAAATAAATACGATTTAGGGCTTAAATGACCCCCGAAAAGCGGTACACGTTTCGCTTCATCACTTTTGGTTGCGTAACTGGTGTAGCACTTCCAATCATGATCCCATCCATTGGGACTGCTTTTTTTTATAGCATTCCCATCTACAAATTCAAATACAACCCATCCTTGTAAATATAAAATCTCTGAGGGAAACATGGTTAACATAAGTCATTAACATATAACATGTAAATAAAAATAGGAAAACATGTAACATCTAACAGCACAAGATATAATAGAACTCTTATGAACTGCTTATATACTTTTGAATTGTGTGTTACTAAAAAGGTTTAGCAGTACTAAGTTTAAAGTAGCAGGACTAACATGAAACTTAGTACGGCTATTATGATTTTAAAAAAGCAGTACTAACTTTGAAGTTTAAAGGAGCAGTACTAACTTGCAACTTAGTACTGCTATTATGAATTTAAAGAAGCAGTACTAACTTGAAAGTTAGTACTGGTGTAACCTAATTGTTATAGCAACACATACATATTATACACAACATGTTTTATAAAGAAGTTTCAATTTTAGTGATACATCTAAGTGAAACATCATGTACAACACAATCATATAAGCTATCAATAAGACAATATCAATGTATCAACAATCAATATTAAATTAAAAACCATAAAATCTATAATACAAATTTTGTCATAATAATTTTAAAACATAATACCTTGCAAATGAGTTGATGGTGTGTCACTTTCAAACCTTATAGCATCCATGGTAGTAGTTTTCTTCTTAATAGCTTTAGAACCTTAAACAATTATTTAAACATTGATAAGAAATTTAACACAATGATATAAACTATTAAACAAAGAATATTAGTTTGTTTGTTTAACACACATCATCAATATAATTAACTAAATAATGTCAATATTAAAGGTATGATAAAAACAATTTAAAAGCACAATACCTTGTTGATGCATGGTTGCATCCATTGTAGTAGTTTTCTTTTTTGAATCTTTCAATACTGCAATTTTAAACATACATGTATGCAACCACAAAATAAGACGCACAACATTCATTGTATCATGAATTAAATACAAATTATATGTAACCAAATTATTGAAGAACACAATACCTTGCAAAGAACTTTCAGAACTTTTGTTTTGCTTAGCTTTTGAAAGCCTTTCAGAATGTCTTTGACGCTGCATATTTGATTAGGGTTGCTATGTAGATGGATTTCTGTATATTAAAAATACGTATATGTTTGTAGATGCATAGTTAATGATGTATATATAGTGAAAAATTAGGGCTGCAACTGTGTGAATTATAGATATGTGTAAACTATTTTTGGAGATAAAAGATATCATATAATACATTCTAAACTTATCCTCATATGAATCAAACTGCAATAGGTATGCTATTCGGATTAAGCTTCCCAAATAAGTGTGTATCCTTCCTTGTGTTTATAGATTTTAGTTTGTAAAACAAATACAAAACATTGTGTTGGTGCAGTGGTTAAGATGTGATTAGCACTTATTCACAAACCCATGTTCGAATCCATGGTCATGTATTTTTGAACAAATAAATTTCGGAATTCACAACACAAAATAATGCTTATGTGGCTTCATTGTGATGACATGGAATTAAAAGATGATGAGGTGGATTTCCATATCATTGATGACGTCGTACACCTCCTGTCATATATATATATATATATATATATATAAGAGAGAGAGAGAGAGAGAGAGAGAGATGGAGATGGTAACTTCTAGAGAGAGAAAGAAAGATATTAAATTAAGAAGATAAAGAATACAAATGAGAAGAATGTAGAATCCTTAGAAGCACCACCACCCTCATGAGGTAGAAGGCTTCTTTTATAGTGTAAGAGCCTTCTACCTCATGAGGGTGGTGGTGCTTCTAAGGATTCTACATTCTTCTCATTTGTATTCTTTATCTTCTTAATCTAATATCTTTCTTTCTCTCTCTAGAAGTTACCATCTCCATCTCTCTCTCTCTCTCTCTCTCTCTCTCTCTCTCTCTCTATATATATATATATATATATATATATATATATATATATATATATATATATATATATATATATATATATATATATATATATATATATATATATATATATATATATATATATATATATATATATCTAATCTTATATTAATCTTTGTATGTGTGAAATAATATAATATTTATGGTCCTACATGAGTTGTAGGATCGATAATACTATTGATTTATGTGGTTCGGGGAGTCGGGGAAGCTCAAAGTAAAGAGTAAACATGGTAATATTAGATTGATAGAATGGGGAAGATGTGTGTTCTTTTCTAGAGAGAGATAGGAGAAAATCACACACACCTTAATGATACAAATGAGACATCACAACCCTTTCATGAGGTATGAGGTCTCTTTTATAGCACAAGAGCCTTTACAATGTTTGCCTCATGTGGCGATGTGGGATAGAATAGAATACAAAGTGATACAAATGTAATTTCCAACTATGACATAACTTTAAAGGCTAACAATTACCTAGTAGTGGGTGATGCTGCATTCCTCCACAAATTGAGGGGAATGGAAATCAACTAACGCATGCTTCCCCAACTGTATACCCACGCGTTTGCAACTACCAATATTTTTGTTTTTAACTATATTAATTTTGTATAATATTCCTTAAATTAAACATTACATTTGTTACTCCGTATCTTTTTTACAGAATACCATATATGAGATATGTTTCGTCGACACGTTCTTCAATATTTCCTCAAATTTCATTTTTATACCTTCATGGATAATTGGCTTATAAAGTAGTCCATAAAATATCAAATGAAGTCTACATATACTTTAAGAGCGATTTAATAAATGAATATAAGGATTTTGAAGAAAACATAATTGCAAAATAACTTAAAAGTAAATATCTTATATTGTGTTTACCAACTAAATGGTTTTTCCCGTGTTGTGTTTTCGGAAACTTATTACGCTAAGGAACTTAAAAGTAAATATCTTATATTGGCGTTATCGATTTACGAAATTTCACAAAACATGACACAAATAATAAAATTACGAAATACTTGAGTCGGTGGAGCAGGTAAGAAAGGAAACCAACGCTATTCCAAGAACCTGTCACACATTCAGAGCATAATCATTTTGCACGCGAACCTGAAATAAAAGGGTAGCACGATCCAACAGACGTATTACCTGATACATTGTTCATTTTCTATTTAGAATACGTACAATATGTAAAATGGGACACACAAACATTGAGGTAAGGAGGATGTGAGAAATCAAGAGCAAAAAGATTTTTTGTCACAAAAAAGATCAGAGAGCGGTTTCCTCATCACATAACATTTGATGTATCATGGATAGCCCAAATAATAAGATGAACAATGGCTCAGTAACTTGAGATGGAATAATTAGGTCAAGAAAATATGAGTTTTTCACGAAAGCAGTAAATAGCATACCTCCAAAAACCCGTTTAGTCAGCGCAACCAATCATTCGTGGTGAACATGAGGGAAGTCAACAACCCGTAAAGACATATACCTTCCCATAAAATTGCCATTTACGAACCAAAATGGCGGGTGGGGTCTTAGGCCCGACCAATTCACTTGGTCATACTTCGTAGAGTACTCCCCCTCCAAGCACCACACATAAACTTTATAGAGATTTCTTCCATCCACCTCATCCCAACATTTGCCTACCCTGTTGACATTTTTGGGGAGCCTAAATACAAAAAGAACAGTCTATTAATAATTGTACCAAGAATGTTTATCCTTGTGCTTAGATACGGTATCGGGTATAAAATACGTTTGCATTTTATGGCGAACAGTAAAGTATGCGAAACACCGAATCACCCCAGACTAATGTTTGATACTGTAAAGCATCAACGTTACAAATTAAATCTATACATCTGCTGCCACCAACCTGTGTTGTAGATTTTTTTTGCTTTTGCAGTGCACATAGCTCCCACAACAAAAACATTAATGGCAACCTGAAAACATTAATCCACATATAAAACAAATCGTTAATGATGTTTGGAACTCTAAACACAATTGAAAAGCTACATTGAACGACATCAGTAGAAAAAAGATGATAAGATTAGTATATTTTCTTTGCAAACTCGCTTTATATAGTGCCATGTTGTCCCCATTAAAAAAAGCTATTGTAAACAATTCAGATCCTAAAACAGAAAATAACTTTCGTTTTTTACTCAATAGCAGTTACGAAATCAACATTGATAACAAAAAATTATACACAACGCATAAAATCAACAATCCTGACCACATATCACACTTTCAAGAATATCAGGAAGCATTCATTTTCCACATCGTTTTTGACCACATATCACGACCACAAATTATACAAAGTATAAATTTTTTTGACTCATGACTATATTGGAAACTCTAAAAGATATCACAGAGCTTAAACAAACAAAAACACACATCCAAAAAATCGAATTCCCACGATATATAACAACATCAATGGCGAGTTACAACATAAATTCAGATATCATAATAGATCCGTAATAGGCTTTGTAACTCTAAAAATGATCGAAAAACTACACTGAAGGACATAAGCACAAAAGATGGTAAGATTTGTGTTTTATCTTTTCAAACCCACTTTATACAGATACGAACTAATTTGTAAAATTTAAAATCAGTTTCCTTTTTTAATAAAAAAAAACACTTATTAAATCAGTAGCCATGAACATTAGTTACACACAACATATAAAATCAGCAATATGACCCATATCAGGCTTTAAAGTATACCACAAAGTACTTACGACCACACAACATACAATGTATATAAAATCAGCACGCATAACCACACATTAGTTTCCAAAAGATATCATAAAGATTAAACAAACACAAACACACAACCATAAATCTACTAACAGCAAACAAACTAAAAAAATTAGAAAGACAATGAATGGAGACCGAAACACAACCTGTAGCATACTAAATAAAAATGATAACTTATGATCCCATATCAGAATCATTAAAAAACATGGATGATGTAAACTATTAGCATTAAAAATGAAATCAGTACCTATGCTGCAACAAATCAGCGTGCTTAAAACTTTTGGTTTTGCAGTGCACAAAATCCCCACGATAACAACATCGACGACAGTCTGAAAACCTATCAGATATAAGAAAAAGATCTTTAATGAGCTCTGGAACTCTAAAGACGATCGAAAAACTACACTGAAGGACATAAAGTGCAAAAATTGAATACATTCATTTTTGCACTTTAACCCCTAATCGTGTGAACATAACACACCTAACCAAAAACCTGCAACAGATAAGGCCCCAAATAGTTGAAGTAAATTACATAGTTACACCTTTCAAACCACATTCTCAATTTCATCTTCTCTAACCCCTAATTGCAAACAAAAGATTGTCAAGCAAGTACTTTTAACCCCAATTAAGCAACCATCTTAAACAACGAATAAAAACAAAAAAAAATGCAGATCAAGCATTCACATTACCTTATAATAGTTTGGGTGCAAACTTACGACTAATACTTCCATTGCATGTGGCTAGCCTGCCAATGACGAAACCACAATGATTAAACTAAGTACAAAATTAAGCTAAATAACGCACAGACAAATATCATAAGCCACTCAATTATATCTAAAAAATCCTTTTGTAACCCCAATTAAGCAAACACCTTAATAGTGAATAAGATCCCAAAAAATACTAATCAAGCATTCACATTACCATGATAGTTCGGGTGCAAACTTACGACTGTGACTCTCATTACATGCAGTTTACCTGACATTGAGGATGTCACAATAATTAAATTAAGCATAGAGACAATAACCAAACCCTATTAGTCATAATAAGCTCAAAAAATCTTACACATTCTTGAGTTTCTTGTTTATCGCTATTGTTGAAGATACCCCATAACTATATGAGAGAAATTTGGTTCGTGTGTGTGTTTTTTTAGCTTATAAGCCAGTTTTAGAATAAATATCTCTGCATGTGAAGAAGAAGTGTACAACATGTAATGAACCCTAAAAATTAAGTGACAATTAAGTGGAAACCCCATTTACTCTTATTTTAATCCCTCTTAAGTGACGGTCATGAAACATAATATTTTAATCCTCCAAGCCGAAGACTCGACTCGGCGTGTGAACAGTGTCGGCTCAAGCCGCGGCTCCACATTGCACCCGAGCCATCCTATTCTTTGGAGTCGACCTTCCACTCGGTGGCTTCGCAACAGTGCCGGTTCCCCAATCCACTTCAATGAATGTTATTTATAGTAATTATTAATACATGCACTGCATTTATAATTATTATATAGTTATATAACATAGGACTACTTGATCATCTGAGCAAAATTATACCTATGGATAGGATTGAGCAAGCTGATATAAGTCAAAGTCTGAAAGTCAAAGACATGATTAGTAATTGTCAGTGGATGTGGCCTGATAACTGGCTCAATGATTTTCCCATTATCTCTTCTATTCCTGTACCCAATCTGTGCACAAACTCAATTGATAAATACATTTGGAGATCTAGTAATGGAAAGTGTTCAAATTTCTCAACCAATACAACATGGAAAGATATGAGACAGTGTGGTAATCAGGTGGAGTGGTATGACATTGTTTGGTTCTCTAATTGTACTCCCAAACACTCCTTTATATTGTAGATTGCAATCCAGGGAAGGTTATCTACTCAAGATAGGCTGCAGAAGTGGTACCCTGATAAGGAAATGGCATGTCCTCTATGTAAAAGCTGCTTAGACTCTCTCAACCATCTATTCTTTGAGTGTTCTTACTCTATCAAAATTTGGAAGGCATTAAAGGAAAAATCTGGTCATAAATCTTTGCCTGACAGATGGTAAGATATAATATACAGGATGTCAAGAATAAAGCATAACAAGACTATTAGAAGTGTTTTGATGAGAATCATATTGGCAGCCTGTGAATACTTCATATGGAATGAAAGAAACAGAAGACTATTCTCTAATGATAAGATTGACAGTAAGGAGCTAACTGTAAGTGTGATAAATCATGTACGACTTAAGCTTTCAAGTTTGACTGTAAGGAAGTCTGCACAAACTATGGAGGTTAGCAAGAACTGGATGGTGGTTATGAAGGTTAAGGAGGCTACTAAAGGGTTGTTGGACAACTGATGTGAAGATGTCCACATGTATTGACCAGACTACCTACAATAAGGGGTGTTTGGTTCTGAGGTTTCTCTGTTGTATATGCCCTGCTGTTTAAGGGGTGTTTGGATCTTTGGATAACAGTAGTAGTATGCTAATTAAACTGCCGTTGTTTTATTGCAAACCATAACAATGGGATTGTATCTAGTACCTTGGAGTTCATTGGGTGTGACTGTACTAACCGGATCATCATTCTCCTATCAGTTTGGCTTTGGGAGGAAACTGTATTATGCTTTGATGCTAAAGTGATAGGTCTAATTCCTTTGAATGTACCATAATGTAGAGCATCCCATTGTTAAGGGTATATGGTTGGGGCGGCCAAATGTATGATAAATGGAATAGCGAGGAGTGAAAGATGAACCTGCTTGGTCCATTCAATACATTAGCACAGGAGGTTTGGTTGGTCATCATTGAGGGTGTGTGTTCCCAAACAACTAAAGCCTTTCTGGAGAAGAAAGTGTAGGTTGTTTTGGCAGAGCCCCCCAATGTAGGGGTGTTCGTTCGGTCGGTTTACGGTTTTATAGGTTTAATCGGTTTGGGTTATTCGATTTTTAAAAATAATTTTTAACACCCAATACCCAAACCAAATTTTTCAAAACCAAACCAATCCAACCAAATAAGTTATCGGTTTATTTGGTTCGGTTTTCCATAAAACCAAATAAGAATAAGATGAACAAAAGGTGAGTTATCATTCAAACTACTACTGTACAAAGCAATATAAAAAATCGAACTACGAAGCTGTAACAAATCAAATATAAATAGATAATCCAGAAACTGATTATTGATTAACATAAAGTCATCAATACATCATATCAGGTTGTTACAACCAACAACCAAAATAAAATCCAAACAAAACATCAAATTGAGTTCGAAACAGAAGAACAAACAAAACCATGCAATTGATCATACTCAAAATAACAAGAAAACGTAACAAACTGAAAATAAAATAACCATTAATGGTCTTATTGCTCCAACTTGAACAAGTCTTATTGCTCCATCTCTCACAGGTCTCATTGCTCCATCTCAAACCAACACCGCTGCCCTCTTTCACGAGATCTACATTTACATCAAAAAAAGTCAATAGTTTATGTTATTTAAAAAAGACAATAGTTCAGAATAGGCCATGTTTTGGTCGAGTTTATTATAAGGCACTACTAGCGTAAGTTAAGGCTTGTTTGTTAATTTTTTTTATTAAGTCGTGTTTAATTAAGAGACGACTTAATGTAGACAACCTCAGTTTTATTACTTAATATTTTCAGTCATCTTTCTCTATTAAGTCACAAACAAACAGTTTTCATATGGGGAAGGAATTCATTGATAATTAAAGAGTGCGTGATTTTGGTTGTGACAGAACCACCTTCAAAGAATAGAGCTTTAATTTTTAGTAACCTAGCAAATTTCCCCAATTCCAAATACTTGATTGATGGTTTCTATGTTACAAAAGTATAGTTTATATAAATAGATTATACGTTTCTTTGTTAAAGTTTGGGTATTCGGGTGGAAACCGAATGAGGAATTTTGAACCCAAATCCGATCCAGAAAACCGTATATTATTTCGGGTGCACCCAAAAATCCGAACCAAACCCAAATAAGCCAAACCCATTTAACCCAATGTCATTTGGATCGGTCGGTTTTTCGGGTCAACCCATTTAATGAACACCCCTACCCCAATGGATGGGTTATGGGTTTCTAGTGAAGCCACACACCTTTCCTGTCTTAACTGTTGTGGGTGCTGGTTGAATGGTTTTGATGGGAAGGTGATGTGGAAATGTAATTAGATGGTAGGTGCAATTTAAAAGGTGAATTAATGGGCAAAGCTGGCATGGTTCATGTTATAGTGCAGCTTTGGCTATGTGGTCATACACTCTGTGTTGACAGAGATATTGGATAGTGCTATTAGATATCTGGTTAATGTTCTTTGTGATCAAATATAGGATAGACTAGTTAGTATTGTGTGTTCTTTAGTATCTCACTGGATGATAATGTTCAGTCCAGTTGTATGAGTTTCTGTATTATAAATTGTCAATGTTGATATTAATATAAATATTCACCTTTTGCGCACACCAAAAAAAAATTAAAAAAAAAAAAAAAAAGTCTATGTAATTAAAAATCTGTAATTTACTCTATTATTTGCAAGAGGTTTGTTAAAAAGTTGATTATTCACCACCGCTTGTCACTGTGATTACTTCCACCAATTAAACATAATTAGGTTGGAAAATCTATAATTTTTACTTTTTCATATATGTGGTTTTTTGGGTGTTGGCTTGTTGTAATCTTAAAGAGGTCTTTTAAGTGTTCGTTGTAATGCCTGAAAGATACGACTGTCTGAAAGAAAAGTAGTAGTTTAAAGATTTAATTAGAACTAAACACGTCTGCAAAAACTCGATGATTCTATTACATCGAGGAAGCTTAGTGATCTCGAAAAAATTTGACAGCTTACTGAACTCATGATCTGATCCGGCTACTTTGTATTATCTTTAGACAGAGAAAAAGTATATGATAGTTCAAGATAACAAACATGTTTTGCATTTGTTATTTGTTATTTGTAGTTTATTACATTTGTTTTTCTTATGTTTCGATAGTTAACTGCTTGTCTCATTATGTTTAGATACGTATTCCTTTCTTGATACAACTGGGAGAAAATATCTCCCTTCATACATGCACACAAATCAAACGTCATAACAAACCAAAAGTCGCCTCGATATGATGTTATTTAACTTACCGTATGATAAAGAAAAGGAGAACAAAATATTCTCTAAGTGCTCATTAAGCCAACCACAATGAAAGTATATGATAGGTGTTGAATGGGTTGAATAGCTGTGAGATATAACATGAAATCAGTAATTCAACATGTATTGTAAGGCCATTGCCAATTGGCCTAGCTGTCGATAATGGCTAGCATAACATCAAACCAAAATAAACTAAAAACTTCGTACACCTATTCATGATCCAAAAACAAATAGCCTAAGTGAACTTAGAAAATGTCAAATAAGGTATGCTTCGACAAATTAATGTCGCTCAAAGAATTTGTGGCATGCATCATCTAATCATTTGTTTTCATCAATATAAAATATGAATCATTTTCTGTGCTAATACGTGCTGGTGATTTGCCCATCATCTTCTATTTTGGTTTGAAATATTTCGTATATCTTAGCAGTTCCAAATCACAAATTTTAAATTATTAGTGCATGCAAAATGTTTCTTTGTTCCATAAATATCCAGTTTTGTAAGTGATTAGTTTCAAGCATTAATCCGAAACAATCATTGTCTTTACTTCTTTTTTGTATGTCGTACTGTTTCGTTTCTTTTTCAAGTAGTAAAGTGTGATAAAGTATAAGTAAAAGTTATACCGAATGTTAATATATTGAATAAAGGACAAAAGAGAAAGAATACATGCATATTCTTACATTGTAGACACAACTAAGAATTTCGAGCTTTATGGTAACTACTAACATAGTCGACAAACATATGTATCAAATCATATGATAATTATTGTAAATGAAATATGGCTAAATTAAAAATAAAAATTTACGGGAATATAGATAAAACGTACTCAGAGGGTTTCAAAGTTTTATCAGCTTATAACCGGCCATTTCAATAGTTCAATTGAAAATAAAGCTTTTATATGTTAGGGCATCCACTATGGTGGTTTATAAAAAAGTTTATAAAGTTATGAAGAGATCTGAAAGTTTATAAACCATAGTGAACATCTATTTCAAAATTATGTGGCAAGAAGAATTTTAGGATATCGAACATTTTCATAATTTAATGCATTTAAATTATGTGAGATGTTTATAAAACTTGAAAAAGTCTATAAATAGTGGAGATAAGTTTATAAAACAAAAAAGTTTATAAATTAATGCCAAAACACAATTATAAACTTTTAAAAATGTTTATCATATTGGATGCCCTTAATACAAGGATATTTGTAATCACATTTAATGCATTACTTGTTTAAAAAAAAAAAAAAAGTGCTCGCATTAATCTACGAGGACTGGTATGCACCTCTGTTACGAATTAATATATTAATTTTTGCTTGAATCAATTAATTTAAAAGGTTTTACGAACCGACAATTTTGCAACAATTAAGATATCGCTGTTGTAACAATCATACAAACAGTGATGGTTCTTGAGGCAAAAATCGAATAAGAAAGTTTCACTGATCGCTTGCCATGTTCCTTTCCGTCTTCCCTGACTTTTTATACAACTCAAACGTAAAAACAAAAGCAGTTATTACGAGAAAATTTGTATTTTAATAGATCGTCTCTCAGCGAGTCAGCATCTCTCTTTAGATTACAAGGTGCAGCTCGTTGTTGCTCCTCGCCGTCCACGGTGGCACCTCGGCACAGCTCGTCACCACACCCACAAACCCCCTTTTTTTGGCCACAGAAAGCCTTGTCGTCTGAACGACGAGGCAAAAAATCGTCCTTTTGTCAGTGTGTTTGCAGGTATACGTTGTAAAAGAAAATTGTTTTTTTTTTTTTTTTTTTTTTTTTTTCAAGTGTGTGTGGTGTGTGTACAGACGCTAATAGAAGACGATTTTTTTTTTTTTTTTTTTTGCTTTTGATAAATTTGGGCTGGAATGGGTTTAAGTCAAAGATGATGACATTGTGGGTTTAGTTAAGGCCCACTTAGACATTGGGTTTAGTTTTTGTATTTTTTTTTTATATATAAAATATTATTTGTATTATTTGAATGTAATGTATTTTTATTTTTAATGAAAATAAATTTAGTTTATTTGTAAATTTGAATAAAAAAATAAAGTTGTAAGTGGCGGGCCTCAAATGAGTAAGTTGAGGTTAGTTGTTAGACTGGATGGCAAAGGTGAAGGTTTCACCTTGCAACCCCAACTCACTCGTGAACTCCCTTGGCTTCACCTTGCAAGTTTACAAAAAAATGGGGCCCCACTTGTACCATTATATTGTTTTATATTTTGTGTGTGAGTATGTGTGGGGTATTTAGTGTAATATATTTGTATAAAGTGTGTATTTTAATAAAATGTGAAGTTAAAGGTGACCTTGCCCACTAGAAGGTGAAGTGAGCTGAAGAGAAGTGAAAGGAGAGAGAAAGCTGAGGTGTCAGGTGAAAAAAACCACTCCTTGCCATCTAGCCTTAGTGATGGGGCTAGTTGTGGAGGTTTGTTAAAGTGATGTGGCACCCCGTGGGCCCCAAATGAGGAGGTTCACCTCCTCACTGCACCTTGTGCTCTTAGGGTGCAAGGTGTGGGTCATGGGAAATGCAAAGGAATCATTTTTTACTTCTTTCCTTGCTGGGACATGGTACCTGTAGTAGCGGCAAAATGAAAAACAATTCCCAAGCGGGACTCAAGAGCCGAAAGACTAAGCAGAGAGAAAACAGAATTTCAAGAGAGAGAAAACAGTTTTTTAAGAGAAAATGTTTAACTTATTAGTTGTTGTGTGTGGTATGTGTGTTTTAGGGGTATTTTTAAATGATAAAAAATAAAAATAAATTAATGAAAGGGAGAGAGAAAGTGCTGCAATTGTTGAGGGAAAGTTGAGGAAAAAATAAAGTAAGTGTTTTTTAATGATGTGAAGCTGACGTGGCGAGAAAAAATCTTTCATCACACCCTCTACACTTACCAAATTATGTTAATAGATTAATGGGATGAAATTCCTATATAAATCGTTGCTCATATAATATAATATATGTTGTACCCAATTCTGATTTCCATCTTCTTTGTTTGTTAGTCGTCTTATCTTTTGCCATCTACTATATGTCTATATATTTTTTATGAGTTGAGATCCCTAAAGAACCACCATTTGTCATAGAACAAATGAACCAATCCCAACCATCCAATCCAATTTGATCCAAATGCTAAGATCAAATGATGTATTTACACTTGAAGGGCAAAAAAGAGAATTAAAAAAAAAAAAAAAAAAAAAAAAGGTCATTTTATTCCCCAAAAAAACTAGGGTAAAAAACACACACAAAAACACCCATAACCACCTTCAATCGGCCACCTATAACCACCTTCAATCCGCCACCCATCACCACCTTCAATCCGCCGTCACCACCTTCAACCGTCGTCATCACCGTCAATCCACCATCATCAAATGGATAGTAATCAGTTAAACGAAACAAATTTAGTTGATGTTCAAGTTGCGGTCGATGAAAATCATGTGGTTGTTTCTAATTTAGTTAATGTTCAACTTGTGGTTTCTGAAAATCTAGATGAGATTATGGATGCTGAAATTATGGAAGAAAATATAGCTGTTATTCAAGGTAAATCACATGTGATTCAGCTTAGTTTGTTACTTATTTTGTTGCTTATTTAGATTTTTAAGTTTTTAAGGTAAATCACATATTTGATTCGGCTTATTTAGATGCTTATTCTGTTTTTCTGTAACAAAGAGGAAGAATCACATGTGATTTTGTTCTTACATAAATAGTGTGTGTCCTTGTAATGTAAATCACTGTATTTTTTTTAACAAAATCACATGTGATTCTATAAAACAGATTCTGTGATTAAGGTAACTCACATGTTATTCAGCTTATTTTGTTGCTTATTTAGATTTTTTGGGTAAATCACATATTTGATTCGGCTTATTTTGATGCTTATTCTGTTTTTCTGTAACAAAGAGGAAAAGAATCACATGTGATTTTGTTCTTACATAAATTGTGTGTGTCCTTATAATGTAAATCACTGTATTTTTTTTTAACAAAATCACATGTGATTCTGTAAAACAGATTATGTTCTAAAATAAATAGTGTTTGATCAGATCGTTATGATGGATGAAGATGAGATAAATAGTGTTTGATTATAGTAGAATCACATGTGATTTTGTAAAAAAAACAGGTTCTCAGATCGTTATGATGGATGATGAGGTTATGGACAAAGATGAGATATTGGTGGATGTTGAGGTAGAAGAAGAAAATATCGCTGTTATTCAAGGTAAATCACATGTGATTCAGCTAATTATTTTGCTTTTCCAGCTTATTTTGTATATTAGTAGATTCTGTTTTATCTGCGATTCTTGTAGAATCATATGTGATTCTTGTAGAATCACATATGATTCTGATGTAAATCACAAAGAAGAAAAGAATCATATGTGATTCTTGCAGAATCACATATGATTCTGATGGAAATCACTCTATTTTTGATAATATTTGACATAACCAAATTATTGTTGAATTAGGCGAAGTGTTTGTTGTTGAATTAGGCGAAGTGTGATGATATGAACTAATTAGGTGTGATTGTTGTTGAATTAAGCGAAGTGTTTGTTAGGCCTTTTTTTCGGTTTAGTGACTTGTTGCTTGCTTTCTTGTATCGGCTGTGGCATTCATTGGGTCACTCGAAGGACTTATAAAGGCTAAATTGAGCTAAATACATGTTCATTTCTCTTCTTACTCAATATATCATCATAATTCAAACTTCGTGAGATGTTTTATTGATATTCTTGAGTGTTTGTAGATTTGTGCTGTTCTAGATATGTAGCTATTATGTAAAGAATGTCGGCTAGAAACTGGCCTATGTTGGGTCAACCTGATATTTAGTTTTGTAAAAGACGACTTTAGAGTTGATTATCATTGCCTGCTCGTCTTGGCGGGTTTCATTGTTGTGTTCTTTTTGCGAAAAAATATCAGTTCCTATCCAATATCATGCTTGGTGTGTCAAATGTTATTCTGTCCTTGAGACGAAATCTAACAACGATGGACATCTTTCACCATCTAGCCTAAGTCATAATTTGTGCCTTCATTTGTGTCTGTCACCATCTAGCCTATGTCATAATTTGTGCCTTCATTTGTGCGGGCCTTAAAATTGTCCCCATCGATACTAAAATTGTCCACCATCAATATTATGTTATAATTGTTAGAATTAAAGTACGGCCACAATCTTATTTGTGGTTGAACAATCAGGAAAAATGGAACGAGTTGCAGAAGTTAATTCACTTTTGTTGCTACAAAATTCTGATGTTAAACTTACTGGTTTGATTCGTTCTAAATCACTCTGTTTTATTGGTATTAATAGTTGTGTTTGATTCATATTTGTAGTAAGAATATGAGCTAACAGTTGTAATTTTAAGGTTTTTGTTGATGCTACCTTCTTTTGCTTATCTGGAGTCTTTGTGATTCTACCAGAATCATATGTGATTCTACCAGATATCATATGTGATTCTATATGATATCTGGTAGAATCACATATGATTATACCAGAATCATATTATTTTAGGGTTATTAACATTTAAAATTTTGATGCAGATCGATCAAAATCTGTTGCACATAAGCCTAAAGAGAATTATACAAAGCAATCAGCTAAAAGGCAATGATGATGAGGAGGGTGAGTCTCATGAAAGAATCATATGTGATTCCGATGGAGAAAAGACTAACAAGCACACCAAGTCGACATGTCCGTTGAATCCAAAGTATATTGAAAAACTGGCAAGAATTGCTGCTGCACAAGAGCCTAGAACTGATGCAGGTGAACAACAAACAAGAAATGTCGCAGCTGAAAAAGCGACTAACTAACGCTTCTTGAACAACTATTTCTTTAAATTTGCGTTTTACATATCATGCTTTGATTAGGTTATTTATTTATTTTTGTTAAACTGTTGGAAAAGTGTTATGAGGATCTTAATTGAATACTTTTTGTTTGATGTTGCAGCAGATTCGATATTTTTGTTTGCTTAGACATGGTTTTTTCTTAAGAATCACATATGATTCCCAAGAATCACATGTGATTCATTAAGAATCATATGTGATTCATTAAGAACATATGTGATTATTTATGAATCATATATGATTTGTATATAGAATTACATGTGATTCATAGAGAATCATATGAATCACTTGTGATTCATCCCAAAATCACATGTGATTTGTGTCAAAATCACATATGATTTTCACTTGAATCACATGTAATCTAGTTGTATAACTTGTCTAGGTTACGACAATTAGTTATCACATTTACCAAAATTAAGAAAGAAACATGCTAAAACATTCGGCAAAAGACTAGTTAATAAACATACAACTTGTTCAAAGATCATTATATACTTCTAATAAGATCATTACAAATTGTCCAAACTACGATAAACAAACTATGACCATAAACATGTTCTTTCAAAAGACTATCATTAAAATATGAGTAAATTACATGGTTCGTCTCTGTGGTTTATGGTAAATTTCACTCTGAGTCATTTTTTTTGTTGCATCGTTGATCCCTATTTTGAAACTATGTAACACCAGTGGTCCTTATTGTTAACTGTCATTATCTTTTCCGTTAGCAAGTGGCAATATTAGTCCATTAACTAAACAAGCGTTTGCAACGTTAGTCCTTTTACTAACGGCCGTTTATAATTAACTCAAAATTTGGTTTTCTTAAAAAAAAAAATCTACAATTTTATACGCGATTTTATACACGATTTTATACACGTTTTCGCCCGTTTTCATACTTTTTAGTCCGTTTTTATACGTTTTCATCCATTTTTATACGTTTACGTCTGTTTTTATACGTCTTGGTCTGTTTTTCATATGTATTCATACGTTCTTATACGTTTACGTGTATTAGTCCAACTCCGCTGCCCGGTCCAACTATGCTTGCCACGTGGATATTTTTTAGAAAAATATTTTTTTTTTCGAAATTATTTTTTTTCGAAAAATATTTTTTTTCAAGAAATAATTTATTTAGAAAAATATTTTTTTTGAAATAATTTTTTTAGTAAAATAATTTTATTTTCGAAATAATTTTTTGGAAAAATATTTTTTTTTCTGAAATAATTTTTTTAGAAAAATATTTTTTTTTTCGAAAAATATTTTTTTCTGAAATAATTTTTTAAGAAAAATATTTTTTTTCGAAATAATTTTTTTAGAAAAATATTTTTTTTCGAAAAATATTTTTTTTTACGAAATAATTTTTTTAGAAAAATATTTTTTTTTCGAAATTATTTTTTTTCGAGAAATATTTTTTTTCGAAATAATTTTTTCGAAAAATATTTTTTTTCTTAAATAATTTTTTTTGAAAAATATTTTTTTTTGAAATAATTTTTTTAGAAAAATATTTTTTTTCGAAATAATTTTTTCGAAAAATATTTTTTTTCTGAAATAATTTTTTTTCGAAATAATTTTTTTTCGAGAAATATTTTTTTTTCGAAATTGTTTTTTTAGAAAAATATATTTTTTTCGAAATAATTTTTTTAGAAAAATATTTTTTTAGAAAAACAGATGAAAATGTATATGAACGTATGAAAACGTAAGAAAAACAGATGAAAACGTAAGAAAAACAGATGAAAGGTATAAAGACGAACGAAAACGTATGAAAACGTAAGAAAAACAGATGAAAAGGTGTAATGACGAACGAAAACGTATAAAGACGGACGAAAAGGTATAAGAACGGATAAAAACGTATGAATACATATGAAAAACAGACCAAAACGTATAAAAACAGACGAAAACATATAAAAATGGATGAAAACGTATAAAAACGGACTAAAAAGTATGAAAACGTATGAAAACGGGCAAAAACGTGTATAAAATCGCGTATAAAATCGTAGAAAATAATTTTTTTTTTAAGAAAACCGAATTTTGAGTTAATTATAAACGGCCGTTAGTAAAAGGACTAACGTTGCAAACGCTTGTTTGGTTAATGGACTAACGTTGCCACTTGCTAACGGAAAAGATAATGGCTGTTAACGATAAGGACCACCGGTGTTACATAGTTTCAAAATAGGGATCAACGATGCAACAATAAAAAAATAGGGACTCAGAGTGAAATTTACCCTAAACCACAGGGACGAACCATGTAATTTACTCTTAAAATATTATTACCACAACAACCATAAATTCTACACCAAATCAGTTATCAACCATCAATAGAAAATTTGTAAAGTTACATTATGTGAATCACATGTGATTCTACGAAATCATATGTGATTCAAAACAATCACATTTGATTCATAAAAAAATCACATGTGATTATAAACAAATCACATGTGATCTAGATGTAAAAATTGCCCGGGCTACAACCATCAGATTATGACATTTATCAACAACAAAAAAAAGATAAAAAGACATATGTTAAAACATTCATCAAAAGGGCAGTTAATAAACATTCGTCTTGTTTAAAATTCATTTCATACTTCAACCATACGACTTGTTCAAACTACAACCATCAGTGCTACGCCAAAAAGACTACCATCAGTAATACAACCATCAGTACTACACCATAAATACAGTACCAAAAAACTACCATGAATATCTAAACTTGTCCAGACACAGAATCTTGGTAGCAATTTTAAACCTCATGCGACTCAACAACGAGACTTGTTTCGCTGATTCCGTACACAGACCAACATCCAATTTTGAGACAGGTTCACCGATGTAAGCCCCATATGAATCATTGTAAAAACTCCTCAGTCTACATGATTTGACGTAGTCCTCCATTTCAACTTTGGTCACTGTAATCACGAGAATATTGTGCTTTGGCTGCCTCTTCCAACTGTAAAAATAATAGAAACTGTCAATAAATCAAGCCACGACACTTCTTACTTTAAAAAAAAATGAATACTAAGAATTTTCAAACAAACTTCTTACATCCTTTTTGTCTAAAGGTGCCAAAAAAGGATCTCTGACACTAACACCAACAACAACTATAACTATCGGGTTTAGGCAATTAAGAATTGCGCTAAGTATAAGCATTTTTCCAAGTTTTGGCTCCATATTTTGGGTAAGGGGTCAAATAGAAAATATAATTACCATGAAGTATAATAACAATCATTATATCAAAATGGAGTAAATAAAAATCAACATACCCAATACAGTCAAGTTTTCACTCTCATCTAAAGCACCAATGGTCTTGAGATACTCGATAGCGTTTTGAACCTATGAATGAGCAATAATCACACAGTTATGTGATATATGGAGAAAAGTAAATTTCATTTGAAATATGAGGCTGGTGATTACTGCTAATAACTCGGGAGACTGTACCTTGCCTTCTCTTCATTAGTGGTTGGCTTTGTCTGTACTGTAGTCTCAGATTTACCTTCAACAACAGTTGTTGTTTCAACAGGGGTAAAAGAGTTTCCATCTTCAATGATCTCCCATAGTGCATAGTCTTGCACTTGGAAAAACTGCTCAATACGAAGTCTCCACATGTCGAACTCATTAGGTTTAAGCATAGGAAGCTTAGCAGCAATGTTGGTTGTGGATGGTGTTGTTTCCATGTCCATCTTTGTTCTTCTCGGATCTTCTAAATCTATGTATCAGCAACCTGGCTCTGATACCACTTGACCGGATCTACACACACTCCTTGTGTTAGATGTGATACGAAGAATTATACTTAGTCTAGCACGCGGAATTTACTAGCTAGCACTTAGAAGATCTTGTGTGTTTTGTATGATTAGAATAAACAAAGAACACAGAATAATAACTTCCAACGATTCAATATTATTAGAAAATAATACGAGTGATCTTCCTATCATTAGGGTTTACAACCTTGAATCTTTCTAATACGTATGAACTCACTTCTCTCTGTATCTATCGTGTATCTAAACCTTAACCTAGGCAATCCTTTTATAGACCAAGGATTCCTGTACAAGATAACTATCAATCTATTCTTATACGATATACACAATATAATTTCCATATTTATCTACTTTACATAAATCATAAACCGTCTTAACTTCTTCTCTCAGCAGTCTTAACTGCTCATGTCTTCAACACTCTTCAGCAGTCTTAACTTCAATCTTCAACAGTCCTAACTGTTACCTCCAACAGTCTTAACTACTTAGCTTAATTCCTAACAATCCTCCCCTAAACTTATGATTTCACTCCAATCATTAAGTTTCTTCAAATTAAGCTTCTTCTTCTTAATGCTGAAAATTCTTTCAAATACCCATCAAGCAAATCTCTTAGATCTAGCTTTTACTTCTTGTGCAAGGTTGAACATCTTCGTTACCAGCATATTAGCCATCTCAGATTCTTCATTAGCTTCAAGTTTAGCAAATGCCAGCATTGTCAAAACACCTGGTCTGAGTGGATAGTATTTTTCAACCAGCATATATATCTTTATTCCTTCCTTTGTAGATACTCTGTGTACTCCACATGTACCAAATAACTTCCAAGAAATATCCTTGACTTGAGCTTGAAATCTCCAAATCGATTCTCCACCATCTGGTTCATATATTCTCTTCAATTGAACCCATAGTTCTTTGTCTTTATCTTCAACTGGATCAATATCTCTGAACTTCTCTTTTACTAAGTTCCACGGCTGATTTAGATCTTCTCTGTCAAAGCCTCTAAGTAAATCTTCAAACAACTTATATCTTTCAGAAATATCTCTATGTCTAATAATTTTCCATCCCTTCATCCTTCCATCAGTAAACACTTCCCAGTCAATTATTGGATGTTTGACCTGCAAAGGTTTAATGTAAGAAGACTCTGGAATAATCACCATCATGCTTTTGATCTTCTCATCAGTTAATCCTTCTTCATCAGACTTTTGTTTCTTAGCAACTTCTGATTCCATAGATTCTGCTTCCCTCTTCTTACCTGTTTTGATACTTCTTCTTGGAGAATTCAAAATAGCATAAGTTTCACAGAATTCTTTTTCAATAATAGCATAAGAGTTTCCCTTGAAATCTTTCATTGAGTAATTTGCGGAGTTCTTCAAATAATGCTTCATATCCTCAACAAGTTCCCTCTTTGTTGGTAACTTTGTCTTGTACCCTGACTTCTGGCTTTCTCTTATTCTATGAATCAGATCATCCCATGTTGCAACTCCATTCTTCTTGAGTATAAATTCCTTAAGCTCCTCTGTCTTCTCATCTTCATTCAACTCTTGATCTTTAAGAACCATAGAAGCTTGTGCTCTTACCATCACATCAGAATCCAGAAAATATTGCAACTGTTCATTGAATTCTTCTTGATCTACTTCATTTGATCTTTTTCTTTCCATGAATTCAGCTATATTTCTTATATCATCAGCAGCTATCTTCCTTGCAAATTCTTCATCACGAGCAATCTGAGCTTGTTTTTCTTCCTCTCCAGCCAAATCATCTTCTACTAATTGCCTTGCAACCTCTGCATCATGATCAATCTGTTCTTGAGTTTTTGGTTTCAACCTTTTAAGCCTTTCAAGTTCTTGAACAACAACCACTTCTTCAGATGTCATAGGTTTCTTTCCTTTATCTGCTCTTTTCCTTTCATATTCTTGTTCAGCAGAAGTTTCTTCAGTTGGAACTGCTTGTTGTTCTTTCTCAGCAGTTTGAACTGTTACTTGCTCTGTATCTTGCTCTGTTTCAGCAGTTTGAACTGCTTCTTCATTTGGAACTGCTTGATGTGTTTCAGCTGTTTCTTCATGAACATGACAAGAACCTGAACCAATATCAAAACCTTGATCTTGTTCAGAACCTTCTTCATACCTCCCCTGAGATCCTGATCTATCCTTATCTTCAAATTTCCTCACTTTACCAGATTTCCTCCCCTGTTTGGAAGAATTTTCATCATCTCCTTCAGAGCCATCTGAATCATCATCATCAGAATCATCATCCAATTCCACTCTTGCCCTTTTCTTTTTCAACTGTTCTTCAAGCCTCTTCACCCTCTTTGTTAGCTTTGTATAGACTTTGGCAAAAGTCTCCTTGTGAGCTTTGAAATCCTCCTTGGTTTGCTTTAGCTCCTTCTCCAAATTGTCAACCTTGTTTACTAACTTGGTACATAAAGCCGTCAATTCAGTTTGTGAAGAACTACCCTCATCACTTCTAGCTGTGTTACCTGCTATGAGAGGTGAATCTTTGGGCAAGGAATCAGTCACAACCCTAGTTAGACTAGGTTTAGACCTTCTCCTATAAGTGATAGGTGGCTGTTGGGTTGTTTCAAATACTTGAGTGGATGTGTGATGGGGATCAGTTGGAACTGCTGAACCTTCACCCAACTCAGTTTGAATCATTTGAGGAAATAATGGAACTGGTTCCCCTTCAAAAAGTCTACTAGCCATAGCCATATTTTGAAAAACCTTTGATTGTAGACTAGGCGTAGCAAAAATTTCAGTTGGTTCTGTAAGCAGGTTTTTCTTTTTATTTAAAATTGTTTGAACAAACCTGGGATACATTAAAAACTTTGTTTTACTATCAACATTTGATGCCATACCCTCAAAAATATATTTTGAAAAGTTAAAAACTCTGTTTGTAGACAAGCAAATGAGAGCAATAGCAATATTGCTACTGAACTGTTCCAAAGCAGTCTTTTTATTACTTAAACAACACAGAAGAGTATGTATCAAAAATCTCCATTGGGGTGAAAAACATGCTTTTTGAAAAGTCAATTTATGTTCAGATGTATTATACCCCATTTTTTCAAGTTCTTCCCAAATTTCAGTATTTAGCATAGTGTGGATACCATCTGAGTCATTTAATTTA
The DNA here is from genome assembly GCA_021014915.2 of Artemisia tridentata subsp. tridentata. Classification (NCBI taxonomy): domain Eukaryota; kingdom Viridiplantae; phylum Streptophyta; class Magnoliopsida; order Asterales; family Asteraceae; genus Artemisia; species Artemisia tridentata. Next base: position 116,201,366 of record CP139505.1, read on the forward strand.
AGATGTCTCCTAAGTATAGACTCGGTAACAACAAATTTAATGCCATCTACTTTAGTATGAATTTCTAAGTTTCCATCATCACTTGTCAAGATAGATGAATTCTGCCAGAACTGTGTGATGTGCGAAACATAAAGAGTAGGAGAAACAGTTAGAGCATACCTTATGTGAGAGTGGTTGAGAAAATCCACAATCTCATAAAATTTTGGCCCATCTCCTTGCTCTGTTTTCTCTAAAAACGCAACCTGGTTGTGACGCTTAACAAAATCCAATCTTGCCATTCTTAGCAGTAAATATTAGTTAACAGCCGTGAATAGTAATAATGTTGAGTGAAAAGATAGAAGATGAAAGCAATATTGAGAGTTTATGGAGAGAATTGTAGGGTTTCAAGTTGACCGACTTAAGTAATATGGTAACTATTTATTTTAGTATAAGAATATAATAAAATAAAAGTTAAAATATCTATAAGAGGATCCCTCGAAATCCGTAATTTATCCAGTAAAAATCGCAACAAACCGCCAACGGCTAGTTTTTACTCCAAAATTAATTACCGACACGTCAGTTATAACGGCTAGTTGAACCGTACCAATATTTTGTACTAACCGTCCCAACTGTTGGAAAATTTTTATTGGGCCGTCCCAACTTTTTGAAATAAGAATTTTAAAATAACATGGCTCATACATAGTTTTTAGCAAACTATCAGCTATCAACGGATTTGATATGTCTTTACCAATAGCCGTTTGCTTTGGACTAGCCAACTCTTCACATTTAGATATGGTGAGCTGATAACCATACAATTTTTGGTAAATTGTCAACCAGAAACGGATTTGATTAGTCTTTACCAGAAACCGTTTGCTCTGGACTAGTTGGTTCTTATGTGGATAAGACATGGTAAACCAATTACCATTTGTTGTATGCAAGAATCACATACTAATCTCCAGAACACCATTTAATCCAAAACATCAAGCATTCATAATCCCTTGGTGTTTACTCTCCAATCCTGCAATTATTAGTCCAAAAACAAAGAAACCAAAATACAAGCATATGACTAACAATGCATATAACTAGAAAAATTATTTTTCTTGTCGAACCCAAGCCAAAACAGACTTAGGCTTTCCTCTAGCATCAACATAATTCATTCTTTTCAAAACAGTCTTAGCACCATTAGGTTGAATTGGTCTCCATACCCAACATGCTAAAGCATTCACCCCATTACCCATGTTTCCCTTAGCAGTATTTTTATTCACACCAGTACCAATTACCTTGCTAGCAGTTGAAACTGCTGGCTTGGCAGTTGTTACCTTAGGTTTCCAAACTTGGTTTTTCACCACTGCTTTCTCATAAAAAGTTCTTTTACCAGTTGTGTATGATGGTTTAAAAACATTTATTGGATTTTGAACTGGTGGCCTTGGGTGAATTGGTCTTATAGGTCTGACAGTCGGAACTGCTGGTCTAGCAGTTTGAACTGCTCTAGGTCCAGACCTCAAAAGAACTGATCTGGGTATCATCTTATCATTCCTAGGAGGAGTTTTAGGTCTCTCTAGACACATGCTCTTGTTTGAATACCCTCTAACATACTTATCACAAAAAGTTGCAAGATGATCAAAGCTACCACATGAGTAACAAGCTTTCCTATAGCAAACAAAATCCTTTCCTAATTGGTGGGATTTGAGGTCATTCCAATTCCTCTGGTTACCTCTTGGCTTGTTTGTGGTCCTATACATCTCTGCATACCTAACTGTTGGTCTAAAATGTTTGGCATTTGAACTAGGCCTAACAGTCTCAGGTTTAACCATCTTTGGAACTTTTGGTTCCTCCACTTTAGCACTAACAGGCTTAACCACAACCTGATCATCCTCATCATCAGAAGTCCATTCCTCAATTGTTGGAGCATCTGAGTCCTTAGGTGAGGACCTATCAGAAGACACCTTGTCCTCAGATAGTGATTTATCACTTGCACTAACAAACACAGGTTTATCAACTACATCCTTCTTAGGTTGAGGACCAAAGTTAAGTTCAGGTAATTGAAATTCAGGGAGTCCTGTGTGTTCTAAGGCTATACCTTTGGGTGATGGAATTCCTCTATAAGGAGGTGAAACTGACTTATATCCTAGGCCTGACTTAGCTTTATTTTGGATCTGACTCTCAATTATCTTTTGAACACCTTTTGATGTGTATTCTAATGTATCTACACTCATCTGAATGTTCTCCTTAGCCTTCTTAACATGTTCTAACTCATGTTTTAAAACAGTGATTTCATTCTCTCTAAACATTAAGTCTCTCTTAACAATAATCATATCATCAGAAAACTTAGACTCATTGTTTTGATAATGAACAATTTTCTCTTCTAACACAGCTAAAGCTCTCTTATGATTTGCTAAGCTAAAAGCAGTTTCTTTTAATTCTTTCCACTGACTCTCATATCTTGTTTTAAGTGTTTCTAGTTCTTTTAAAGCTTCACAAGATTTAGAACGTTTTGAAACTTGTACCTCAGAATCAGAAAATGCCATGAAAGCAACCTCTGTAGATGCTTCTGCTTCCTCCTCTGCAATATAGCTCCAGTCAAATCCTAAGCCATCAATAGCAACCATGGCTTTCGAGCTTGAATCAGTAACCTCTACAACTCTTGACTTGTTTCCATATGCTCTACTCTTTCCATCTTGTTGACTTGGCAATCTGCACTCCCTTGAGTAATGACCTTTCTTGTGGCAATTGTAGCACTCAATCTTGGACTTGTCATACCCTGCAACATCATTACTGTTTATGACAATCTTCTTGCCAGTCTTCTTCAAGAATCTTCTAGCTCTCAAACTGAGAAGAGAGAGCTGCCACTTAATATCCATTTCTTCAATATCATCTTCATCAATCTCTTGAAGATCTGAATGAGTCAACATACTTCCATTGTGCTGAGTAGTCAAGAAAGCACAATAAGTATCATCATTCAAAAGACCACTAGTACTGCTTGAGGTGCTAGCAGTACCAAGATTTGCACTAGCAGTTCCAACTGCTCCAGCAACTTGGACTTCTTCATCAGGACTTGATGAACTGGGAGTTGATACAAAAGCCAAATTCCCTGAGCTTGAGCTTGAACTTGATCCAGCAGACTTCTTAATCTCATGTTCAACTATCTTGAAGTTGCTATAAGGATCCATTAGGCTCATGGAAACTATATCAGGCTTGTTTTTCCATACTACCACATGCATAGCCCACTCAGAAGGTAGACTTCTCAGAAACTTTGAGTTGAGATCTTCCTGAGGCATCTTAATCCCTAAAACAGCCAATTGACTTACCAGTTTTTGAAGCCTATTGAACATATGATCCAACGACTCATTGCTTGTTGCAGTAAAGTTCTTAAACTGATGCTTGAGAAAGGTCTTCTGGGTTTTCTTTGTGGCTCCATTCCCACCATATCTTGCAACAATAACTTCGAAAAGAGATTTAGCACACTTGAACTTACTAAAATTCAGCAACTGATCATTGGGAATAGTCATCAGAAGCAAACTTCTAGCCTTAATATCATTCTTGTACCTTGCCTTCTTTTCATTAGTGGTTGGCTTTGTCTGCACTGTAGTCTCAGATTTACCTTCAACAACAGTTGTTGTTTCAACAAGGGTAAAAAAGTTTCCATCTTCAATGATCTCCCATAGTGCATAGTCTTGCACTTGGAAAAACTGCTCAATACGAAGTCTCCACATGTTGAACTCATTAGGTTTAAGCATAGGAAGCTTAGCAGCAATGTTGGTTGTAGATGGTGTTGTTTCCATGTCCATCTTTGTTCTTCTCGGATCTTCTAAATCTATGTATCAGCAACCTGGCTCTGATACCACTTGACCGGATCTACACACAATCCTTGTGTTAGATGTGATATGAAGAATTATACTTAGTCTAGCACGCGGAATTTACTAGCTAGCACTTAGAAGATCTTGTGTGTTTTGTATGATTAGAATAAACAAAGAACACAGAATAATAACTTCCAACGATTCAATATTATTAGAAAATAATACGAGTGATCTTCCTATCACTAGGGTTTACAACCTTGAATCTTTCTAATACGTATGAACTCACTTCTCTCTGTATCTATCGTGTATCTAAACCTTAACCTAGGCAATCCTTTTATAGACCAAGGATTCCTGTACAAGATAACTATCAATCTATTCTTATACGATATACACAATATATTTTCCATATTTATCAACTTTATATAAATCATAAACCGTCTTAACTTCTTCTCTCAGCAATCTTAACTGCTCATGTCTTCAACACTCTTCAGCAGTCTTAACTTCAATCTTCAACAGTCCTAACTATTACCTCCAACAGTCTTAACTGCTTAAGCTTAATTCCTAACAATAAAACACTTACAAGATACAAATAACAGTAATAATCTTCTGATTATATACTCATAAAAATAATATTAACAAAAAATCAAATCCGATTATTTTATTTTTTTTACCAATAGCAACGTTTTGATCCTCATTCTGATCTTGCAAAAGAAGAAGACTCACGCCTCAATTCGTCCTTAGATCATGCTAATTCATCCCATATATTCAAGATTTAGTAGATACTTGGTTATCTTTGGATTTGGGAGAGTTAGGGTTTCAATGGGGAATGTTAGGTGAGAGAGAGAGTGTGTGTATGTAAACAAGTGTGAATGTCTGGACGAATAGCTTGGTACTCTCTTTCTCGTGTTCATCAGCAACATCATAGTCTAATCTTTTAACATCACCATTAAGAATCATAACATCAAAAATATTAATTCGTAAATAAAAAAAATCACACTGAATATGTAATGTTCATCCTAAAACACTTACAAGATACAAATAACAGTAATAATCTTCTGATTATATACTCATAAAAATAATATTAACAAAAAATCAAATCCGATTAATTTTTTTTACCAATAGCAACGTTTTGATCCTCATTCTGATCTTGCAAAAGAAGAAGACTCACGCCTCAATTCGTCCTTAGATCATGCTAATTCATCCCATATATTCAAGATTTAGTAGATACTTAGTTATCTTTAGATTTGGGAGGGTTAGAGTTTCAATGGGGAATGTTAGGTGAGAGAGAGTGTATGTGTATGTAAACAAGTGTGAATGTCTGGAAAAGATGAGGGTGTTAGGTGGGAATTGAGAAATTACAAAACTACCCCTCTATGTTTAATTAGTTAAAAATACTTTTAATCTACCCCATTAGATATAAAAGATTGGACGGTGATGATGTGTTCGTTTGATCTATGGTAATTTTAGGATCTATACCGATCTTTCATCTATTTCTTATTTGTTAATTTACCCCAAGTTTCATATACAGACTCGAATTCCAAATTTCAAAATCCTAAAAATATAATTACAATGATACAACATGAGAATCCGCTTCATCTCGTGGACTTGCAGCCTTGTTATCTAGACTATCAAGAATATAGTGATGACGACGAGGAAGATAAGGTTATAAAATTGGATTTCAATCGTCGTTGTAATCAGTGTGGCAAAGATATTAACGTATATCATTGGTATTACTATAAGTGTACCGATTCATGTGATTACCCGCTTCACAAATCATGTGCACATGCACTTCCATAACGTTAATACTAAAATCCCATAGTCTAACTCATAAGTTAACCCTTAGTCAGCGAGATAATGAAGGTTGTTTTTTTGTGCTTGTTCGACATATATAGTATTATAGACGAGTACCCATTCATATCAACGGGATTTTATAACGGCAGATATATTCGTGATAAAAAAAGGTTTATGGGTTATGAACGAAAAATAATAAAAGTTTGAGGATTTGGGGATTAAACATAATGTTCGTTCATGTCGAAAAACGTGTGACAAATGATAATTTTCACATTTTAAGTTAATAATAAATGTTTATTAATTTTTTTAAGCCGAGCATTTCTATACGCAATTGCATGTTTTTGAGCATTTTTGGGAGCTGTTCCGCATACTATAGCTTACAGTCACTGCTAAAAAAGTTTATTTTTGTCAGTAAGCGTAAATTATTCTATTTCTGATAGTTACTGACAAGTTTCGTAATTAACTGAGAGCTTTCTCGTATTTACTGAAAAGCAACCCCACACGCGTACCGACAACACAGTATATATGGTAGCAGTCAAATAAATGCATTTTGAGCAAATAATAATATTTTATTATTATTCTGAAGAAAACGTCAATAAAAACTTTATTTTGCGTATACGTGTCCAAAAACGTCAAACCGGGACTTTACGGTAACATTTAAGATTAAACCGACACACGATACGCCAACGAGGAACAAAACTATTTTTCCCCCTTGTTTCCTTGTCGTTTGCCGCTCAAACCCACACCAAGACAAAAACTTTTTATACTAATATTAGTGTTTAGTGGATGATGACTTTGCAATTCTTGTTTTTATACCCTAAGTGTGCTTATAACACTTCTTACTCACATTTTCACCTCAACATATTACCTAGATCATTTCTTTCCTCTCCTAACCTTCAAACTCATGGCCAACACTAAAAATTCAAAGTCTACAAAAATCTAGTGAAGTTTGAACTAATCGGGGTGTACTTTCAAGTGTTTTAGGTTAATCGGAACGTGTCTTGGGTAAATTTGGTGCAATTTGGTGTGTTCTTGGGTCTTTCAACCTCTTGACTTTTTTCTCAAAACATTGTAAGGATCTTTAAAACTTGTTTAATCTTGTTCTTTACATGTTCTTATGATGTTTAAAAGTGTTACCAAATGCTAAATGTTTATGTTTTGCTAACATGAAAAAGTTAGGGTTTAATGTATAGTTCATGTTGCTCGACTTTTTAGTGACTTTTATATAAGTTATCATATTTCTTGCTTGTGTGGTAAATCTTGTTGCTTGTAGTACTAATTTGATGATACAAATGTGATTAGTGCTAATTACGCGAATTTAAGACGAAATATACACTTATTTGTTTATATATGTAACTCGGCTAAGTTTTAAAATAAATAATTATCGGGGTTTTGAAAAACATAAAGTTTTAGCTCTAGTGGTGAAATGGTGAAATTTATGCTTATTAGTTTATTTTAGTTAGCTTATTGAAATAAGCACTAGTTTATTGGTTTCAACTTATTTGTTTTGGGCTAAACTTGGTCTCGACATACATGGGCCGAGCCCATCAAACTTTCGGCCTACTTGGACTTTTTGACCAAATTGCTTATTTAAATTGCTTTAGCTTATTTAATACTTAATGTAAAATATAACGTAAATAAAAAGGGTTAATTAGTTTTCGGACTAAAAATGGAATTGGACCCACTATGGCCTATTCGGCCCAATAAATATTTCGGGAGACAAAAATGAGTTTTGGAACATTTTTCGACTAACTATAATTATTTTTGTGAAATAGAACGTTATATATCGATTAAAACCATTTTTGACTCGTTTTGACACTTTAAGCCCAATAAGACAAATAAAAGGATTTTCGGCCCAATTTTATGAATGCTGACTTTTTGTTGACTTTTGAAAGTCTTATGACTAAACGTTGACTTTTGTATCGAAAACTATAATTAAGAAATAAACGTAACGATAAATATACATTTTGGACTAGTTTTGCAAATATAGTTAACGAAAGGGATTATTTGAGGAAATTGCAACACTGGAAAAAAATGAAAAAGTTTGAATAAACGAATGGGTCATGCCCGATTTTTCTAAAATTTCGACACTTAGAATATTTTTGGATGAAAACCGACTAAAAGGCGAAACGGATTATTTTTATTATTAAAAATATTAATTCTTCTAAAATTAATATTTTTAGACCTTATAAGATTTGTGAATACACCTTTGGTATTATGCATTTACACTTATTTGAGTTCTCAAAGTTAAATACTTATAAATTTCTTTATAATTATCATTATATTATAAATAATTATGATATTTATAATATAATAGTACCCCACTATCATCATTATCATATTAATTATTCAATACCTATTTAATTAATTATAAGCCTTATATATATATATATATATATATATATATATATATATATATATATTATATATATATATATATATATATATATATATATACGATAATATATATATTTTACTTGCGCATTTTGCGACGACAAGCACTAAGCACGGAAGTTCCGTCACACGTACTTTCACCGTACACTTTCACCATGATTGTTAAGTCCCGTTTAAGCCCATCTAGGAACAATCATAATGATTACATACGCAGCGGACAAACACAAAAGAATCATTATAATCGAACAAGGTTGTATATAGTGAAACGCGTTTCTTTATTTAAACAATAAACACTAACAACTGCTACAAACGTGTACAGGCACACGTTTGCTATATGACTCACACACAAGAGTTCTACATTTTCTGGATGCTCAAAACTAACGACCTACATCTCTTTATATAATAGAGATTAGGTTTACATTAAGAAGATAATATCAAATCTTTTAAAAATTAAAACATTATCTTCTAAATATTGTATTTTCACAAGAAGATCTTCCAGCTTTTATTTCTTTCACACAAATATCCGAAGCTGTCATATCAAGTCCTTGTAGTTTTGTAAATATCAAATCACAATTCCCAACAATCTTCCCCTATTTGATATTACAAAACTGTCTTCAATGCTTCCCCTTGAACTAAGATCTTCTTGAACATGTCACCACACATAAGCTGCAAATCAATCAATCATCTTCCCCTTTTTGCAACATCAAATAGGGGTCTTCCATGCAACTTGAATCTAACGCTTCCCCTTAAGTGGTGCATGTAAATGGTTAAACAAGCTTCCCCTGAAACCAAGCATGTTTACCATCTCTTGAATCACGAACTCGATAGGCTCCATGAACTGATCACTTGATGAAGAAAACCGAATATAACGAACATGATGAAGAAGTTGAATCTCCCAAACTTGCGTCTTATATCTTGCACTATCCACGTGACTCCAAACTTATCTCAAGAAGTAGGCTACCAGGACCTCTTGATAAATTCTAGCAAATGTGAGCATTATGTACAGGGGAGGTACAATAGATCACACACTTTTGCTATATTCAGCAAGTCTTTGTCACCATCGTATAAAACAAGCAAGTTATCTCCAAATGTTAATGGCCATTTGAGATATGATAAGAACACGCACCTGTGAAACTCAACTACAACATCAAATAAATAATATTTAATCGTCTTCTTCAAATAATCACCCAACACAAGCCATAAAAATAAAGAATGTATCGTGATCCATCTCTTGAATCTCGGACTTCAATTCGGCTTAAAATAGTATCTGATTTAGTACGAACAAGACATGTTTATACACCTTAGTTATGGGTCTTGGGGTCCTAGACCATCCTCACCATAACTGACCATTTGATCCTAGATCGAACCCAATAATAATTCGTGTGGTCCCGGACCTCACGACATCATTACGTTAGGAAACAGCTCGTAGACACCAAACCAAAATAATAAACCAAGCCATCATATCATCCAAGATCAAAAACTTGAGCAACCAGTATTCACCGAAAACCAAAAAAATTACGAACACCCATGAGCAGAATAAATATACGACCAGATCTAATTAAGTCTGGTGCCAGACTTAATTTCCGAAAGCAGACCTAACCGAATACACAAGCAGACTTAACCATGTGATAGCAGACCTATTAAGTCTGGTAAATAGACTTAACCAAAACCAGACCTAAAAGTCCACATACTGCTATATCTCAGTCCACTTGTGCAAGACGACATAATCGATTAAATTAATAACCAATCACACCGATCATAGTCAGTATCAGAATAAAATAACTTTCCCACTTTGTCGCTGTTAGTCATAAGATAAATAGCCCACACAAACGAATACGACAAACCATAACCACTGACCAAGCCACAATCGTCAACCAAATCGGCCCCACATTCGACTATCCCCAATTAATTCAACCAGTATAGGATCGAATTTAATAATCAAAGCCCTCATTATTTACTAGCCGACAACACACTGTACGAGGTTACTTTGCTTCATTGATATTTCGACCAATCAGATTAAGGGATAATAGAAACTATAAATGACAAACTGAATTGATAGACCACAAGCGACAATCAATACAGTCCCACATATTAAAAATATTCACCGATCAATCAAGTCAACTGCGCTTAACTTAACCAACAGACAATAATAATCTTTGTCGCTACGCCAATTAATGACAGTACGAGGTAAACAATTAAAGCCACAATCGATCTGCTCATATCGATACAAAATTAAATACGATTACCTCATAAACACCAGATCTGCTCTTATTCTGCTCCATCTCCAACAGCAACAACCTTGTAGATCCTAGATATCGAGAGCCACCCTCTCTGATACCAATTGTTAAGTCCCGTTTAAGCCCATCTAGGAACAATCATAATGATTACATACGCAGCGGACAAACACAAAAGAATCATTATAATAGAACAAGGTTGTATATAGTGAAACTCATTTCTTTATTTAAACAATAAACACTAAGAACTGCTACAAACGTGTACAGGCACACGTTTGCTATATGACTCACACACAAGAGTTCTACATTTTCTGGATGCTCAAAACTAACGACCTACATCTCTTTATATAATAGAGATTAGGTTTACATTAAGAAGATAATATCAAATCTTTTAAAAATTAAAACATTATCTTCTAAATATTCTATTTTCACAAGAAGATCTTCCAGCTTTTATTTCTTTCACACAAATATCCGAAGCTGTCATATCAAGTCCTTGTAGTTTTGTAAATATCAAATCACAATTCCCAACAATGAGCCATCACCAAAGAGTCTTATACGATAAACTATTTTGAAATATACCTTACCACCCAACAAGAAAGAAATACACGAGCACTGTACTCACGTAAACTTTTCAATCGAGTTAAAACATTTAAAACACGAATATTTTGCTTAGACTTACTATACTCATCTAGGTCGCGTGTCGGAGCAGCTGCACTGTGTTGTTGTTGATTAGCAAATTACTATTGTTTTTAAGGTGAGTTTATAGCCCCATTTTATACGTATTGTTTTTATAAACCTTGGGGTGAGAAACATGCAAAACTGTTTTCATGGACCAAAATGAACTTTGTTTTTATTCACACTTGTATGCTGATAACCTAAGTTTTGCTGATCCCATTGCGCCCACTATCATCAACCGTCAATTCCTGCTGGGAAGCGCGTTTGATATAAATAGATCTATTGGGGGTGACTCCCCCGTTCGGTTGGTCTGGCATGGTCAATGCGAACGTATACCATATCGGAATTTGCCGAGTGTTTGGGGATTAACACTCGCGGGCACCCTTTATTTGCTATGCCAGCTTGGCATATTGTTTGTCTAGTTTCGGTTGGATGAGCTTAGTGTTTGCATACCAAATTAGTGTGATTGTTGAATTATTTGTTGTGGACCATATGTGCTTATTTACTTTAAACATGTGTACTCACCAGCGTTAGCTGACTTTTAGCATGCTTTTCTTAGGTATTTGAGAATGCGTTGACTGAAGGCAGGGCATGGCAATGGTCATAAGTTTGTTAGAAATGTTTTTGCTTATGCGTTAAACTCTAAATTTGGGACAGCTTTGTTAAATGGGCTTCATTTTATTTGAATTGAACTTGATGTATGACAATTTAACTTTGGAAATGCAAACTATTTTGAAATGGATTTTTAATCCGTTCTCTATATCTTTGTGTTGCGATTATCGATTTAGTAGCACCCAATTATGTATGCTTCCGCAAATCTTGATTTTTGGGGTGTTACAAAACGGGTCAATTTAAACCGGGTTAACCTGACGGGTTTGGTTCGAAAAAACGGGTCAAATTAAACCGGGTCAACCCGCCGGGTTTTAAGCATCCCGGGGTCAACCCGGTTTTCGATGTGTATTAATAGTTTTTTTTTAAACATATGTTTTCAAAATTTCCTTTTTTAGTTTCAACTTTTCACTTTTTTGTTTTTCCTTTATATATAGTATACATATAGATATAGATATAAATATAGATATAGATATACATTATAATTGTTCAATCTGTCTATCATCCTAGTCACATATAAAATGTGCCATGATTGGAAGAGAAAATTATATCATCTATCATCCTGGTCACTTACACCTACTAATTGCTGTTATGTCTCAACCAATTTCATGTGATTCTGATGCTTGTAGGAAGAAACATATGGGCATCTTCTATCATTGTACCACTTGTTTTAACTACACCATCCATATTGATCATTCCTCCCCATAAAGTTACAAATCCAACATACTCACCCACTCATTATTTCTTATTCCTCCTAATATATTGATCGAAGTAGTACCAGTTTTACCTGCATGATATGTCTATTAGAGGATAAATAGGCCTAAGCCCGGTTTGTAGGTTTAGGGCATCTAGGGTTTTACCATTATAAATAATGGTCAATAATAAAATAATGCCTACGGGGCCATTGTCTAACATGGTATCAGAGCGGTTCTGATCATGCACCTTTTGGTCTTGAATATCTTTGGATTTATAAGTGTGAAAGTTGTAGGTACTTTGTGCATCTAGATTGTGAAACATCAAGAAATGAGCCCTTCATGTCTATATTACTATCTGCAGGTAATTGAAAAACATATAAATCTCTTCCATGATTACTCGAATCCTATTTGTACATTATAATTGTGTATAGCAAGGTGCGCTTAGGATTCTTCGTACGAGGCCTTTCTTTTCAAATAAACTTACTAAATATCTCATGCTACGAACGATTTCGTAGAATTTTGTTTAACATGTATGAACATCTTAACATTTAAACCATTTTCAATTTATCTGCAGGTATAGAAAAAACTATCAAAAAATTTAAAGATGTTGATCATCTTAATCTTCTCAATCTCCCATTCCCCGATCAAACTTACAACATACTACTGTACAACACTAGTTTTCCAATGAATCGAGATCAGCAACTGTTGTGAAGTTTGTGAGGAAAAGCTCAATTCGAACATTTGGTTCTATCATTGAGATGTGCATGTGTGCCTACTCTTTACATATTGTGCTCCGGTAATAGTTAACTTCGAAGCAGCCATTCCCAGCTACAAAAGCCTTTATGAGTGTTTCAATATCAAGTTTGGGGGATTGTATAATATCAAAGGTCACGAAGACTATGTATCACTTGCTCTAGGGTCTGACGTAAATGGTAAATGCCCAGTCGGTCATGATGACGAGATAAATGATATAATCATTAAATTTTTGAATTGCAAACTCGCAATGCATTACGAATTTACGATTGTTGTTAGAGATTGTAATCCTTTTGTTTGTTGTTCAGTTTTCAGTCATCCATCTTTTGCTATTCTTTATTATATTTGCTTCCTCAATTGACTTTTTGTTGGAGCGTGTTTATTTGTTTGTGAGAAATGCTAGATCCACTGAAAAAATCCACATCAAAATTTCACTCGCTGACGTGTCACAAAATGTACCAATCACCCGTTGACACGCCAGCGCCAGCGAGTGGATTTTGTGTGTGGATTTTGTGAGTAGATCTAGCATTGCTCTTTGTTATTAGTTATTTTCTTTTAGGAGAGATTTGAATTTGAATAATGAATATGGATTATATGGAAATAATCCTTAGCGATCAAATTATGAAAATTACTGGTGTCATGGAAAATGCATGGTTTTATTAAGATTTTATATTCTTTCTTTTGTGATGATACAACCATTTACGTCTTATTATTTAAGCCAACTCTTTTTCATATATCCTGTGGTCATTGTAAGGCAAAGATATATACTCCAATTTTATATGTTTACTAGGATATAAATAAGGGTTTTGCTAACAACAACCCAGTTAAGCATTCATTAATTAACAAATTAGCATTAAATGAACTAATATATTCCATAATTATACCCATTTATTTGTTTTAAACATGGAATGTGATGTTAAACATGGTATGTTTGGTGCTCATTATTTGTTAATTTGATAATTAAGAAAGTTGATTTGTTAATTAAGGAATGTGTGAAAAACTAGAAGGGGGGGGGGGGGTTGAATTGTTTTGCCGTTTTAAAATTTATTTGCTTTGAGTACTTCGTGTGAATTCAACTAATGTAAATAACAAACAATAAATAATACGCAAGTAAAGAAAGAAACGATCAAACCACAACACGATTGTTTATAGTGGTTCGGTCTACAAGGACTCTTTTTCCTATGTATTTTGAGGACTGAAATACTAACCGATCACTACAGAAAATTTATGATTGTTTAGTACAAACAATGATGTATGAACAACAACAATTCACACAGTGACAAACTAACAAGCCTTGCAACGTTTTGTTGAAGCTTGTAATGCTTTGATCTTCTTGCTACAAAGAAGTTCACTAAAATGAAATATGAATGAGTTAGATATGAATGAAAGAATATATGATACTGTTTATGCTTGTAAGTGATGAGGAAACAACATGGAGTGGCTTGCTATTTATAGGCAAAAAGCCTCAGCAAGCCACGGATGGGACATAACCAAATATAGGGTTCCGTCCATGTACCTATTTGGTTCCGCGGGGACCTGACAGAAAATCTCCAAAATCTTTATCAAATCTAACCAAAATATTTCCATATCATTTCAAGGATTATTTCAGTAAAGATCTAAACAAGATATTCATGATATCTTCAAAATCTTCCAATGATCTCAAAGATGATGCATGCCATTATGTCATAGTACATTTCCAATTTTAGAATAACTAGTTTATGAAAGTAAACTTTGTAAAATGTATATACTACCTAAGTGATGTTTAATTTGTGTTTATGAAAGACTTTATATGTAAAAGACTTTAACCATATTTATGTTTTTGCTAAAATAAAGTTTATAATTGTCGTTAACAAAATATAGCAAAGATTGTAAAATATAAATAACGTTTTTAGATGATATTTGTATTAACAATCTCCCCCTTTTTGTTGAGGACAAATCATAAAGTTTATTTTTAAGCAATGAAATAAATAAAGTGCAAGTCTTTAAAAATATAGATTAAACTAGTTTTATACAACTTTTTAAATCCATTTAGATGTTTAAATTGTATAAAATGTGTGAGTTAGAGTTTAATATTTTCTCCCCCCTTTTATCGAAATAAAAAGAGGAAAATCGTAGCGGAATGTAGTGCAAGCCCGAGCTTGATTAGCTCCCCCTTGGTCAATACTCCCCCTAGTTAGGGTGCCAAGTGTAAGATGCATGGATTTTGAGTGCTACAAAACAAAGATTAGTGATAAATAGTTCAAACCAACCATGGATATAATGTACAAGAAAAAATCACAACCAACACACAAACATTAATAAACATCATTCATTAGTAAAATATTTTATGACAAAATTCATAAAATGGGACAATAATGGAGATGTTGTAAAAGGAAATGCAAAATAAGAAAATAACTTAGAAAGAAAAATCCTAGAATAGAAAAAATAACTTAAAAATAAAAAATCCTAATATGTGAAGCTCCTAATGTAATCATCTATTGTGGAGGATGAGAAAGAGCCTTAAGACGCTCTAGGATGTGATTTAAAATGAACCTCATCTCGTTTTGGAGTTCATGAACCATTATTTTGGTTCTTTCACTAAGATGAGCGGTTCTTTCACACATGGAGCAACCATGGCGAGAGAAGTTTGGTGGCACACTAGGTTCATTTGTTGGTGGTGGTGGTGGAACATTTGTTGAGTGGTGGTTGGGAGTTGGTGGTATGTTGTTGGCATTGGAGAACAAGACTTCTTGTAAATGTATGGCTTCTTGAATGTGGGAGCCTATCATGTTTTTGAAGGTGAGAAGACCATTCATTTCATTGTGGATGTTGCGGATTTCTTGTGAGCTTGGAGGGTCAATCCACATGGATTCATCTATTTCCTCAAAGGTAGGGAAATAGGCGTGAGATTGTTGTGTTTGAGCTTGTGGTGGAGGTTGATCATGATGTTGATGGTCTCCATAGAGTGGCCCATGGATTTCCCTATGTATACGGTGAAAAAGTAGGGGTTGTAGTTAATATGGTTCACTATGAAAAGCCTCATTGGGCATGAATGATGCCCGAGGTTGTTGATGAGCAATACGCTCGATTGATCCAAACGATGGTAGAGGTGGTGGATTTGATGTTCTAGGTGGCAAGTCTTCTAAAGTTTCCAAGAATGGATGTGGTGAAGTTGGTGGTGTAGCAAAGAGTTCTATGGGTTCAAGTTTTGGAGACTTGGGAGGAGATGGTGATTTGGATGGTTGAGATGGAGCAGGAGGTGGTATGGTGGCTATTGGTGTTTTGGTTGGTGGTGGAGTAGTTACAATAGTTTGTGATCTAAGTGGAGGTGTAGGAGTACTAAGAGTTAAGAAATTTTCATCTCGGATGAGAGATGAGATGGTCAAGGGTGAAGAGTCTGATGATGAGGAATTTAAGTTGACAAAACAACAAGGCTTGACACTTATCCTTGCGGTTCTTCTAGGTGGCCTAGCGGGTGATGAGTTGGATGATTTTGTCATTGTGAAAATGCTTATGAGATGCTAAAGATCACAAAAAGTGGCGGTGAAGGCGTGAAAAATGTGTATCCTGCTGGTACTAATTTATAGAGTTGAAGATTCATGGAAGAGTGTGTTTGGATTTGATGTTAATCCATACAAAAATGGAGGTTTCTAATGATTTGGAAGTGGTAGAGAAGGATGTCTAATCACCAAAGTCAATCCAATGGAAGAGTGTTGAGTGATATAAGTGAGATATACAGTAAATGAGTTGCAATCATCACAAAATCTTTCATGTCAAACACCCACGGATAGCAAGGAACCAAATTAAGGGTTCCTTCCTTTATGGAGAAAGGTTCCTTGAGTTGGTTTTGGGAAATTTCAAATTTTGGTGGGAAAGGGTTATCCTATTGGTCCAAGTGAACTAAGATCATCCTAATGTGAGTGCATATTAGTAAAAGGTATCTTATTAACAAAAATGAGTGATCTAGAGTGCGGGTTTAAACAAAAATTTAAAAATGTTACTGTTGCTTGGCAGCACCAAACAATAACACAGGCGGAACCCTGAATTTGGTTCCGCCTGATCCATCAGCCGTATTTTGGCGGCACCAAAATTTTGCACGGACGGAACCCAAAACCCAATATTTGGTTCCGTCCAATCTGCCAAGTCAAAAAAGTAGACAGAGTGTGATTTTGAACTCCCGAACCCCGTTCAAATCCCATAAATTTTATTAAACTTATGTAATTAATTAGTTGTGATAAGAAAACAAAAATAAAACGGGTATTAACACACGTACCGATATAGATCAAGCAGGGGCTAATTATTTCCCTAATAATGTGAAAAAATGAAAAAATTATAACATCAAGATGTTATCTACCTGCAAGACAATGTTAGTTCCCATAATCGTTCAAAGTTAAATTATCATCCTAAGAAAAGACAAATACACAATACATCATTGTTTTAAAGCAAATGTACCAAACACTCATAAACCCGCTCATTGCTTATCCAACTTCTTGTTAATCTTGGTTAGGAACCTTCCAATGCACTTGGACATTCCTCTTGTTTGCTTGAATTCTTCAGATTGGTTCACAATTGTTGGAAGTTGTCGGAAGTAGTTAAGAGGAGGAAACCTAGAGTTGGAAAGTCCATCATCTTCACTCATTGATGATGATGATGAGGAAGTAGGAGGATGAGGACGTTTTTCTTGAGTCTTAGCTACTCTTTTGTCACTTAGTGGAACCATGATGTGGTCGAAAAGAGAGTAGTTAGGACAAAACCCTTTAGGATTGGGTGGAATGGGTGCAAAGGCTCTATAGAGACGGGTGAGAAGCATCCCGTAGGGAAGAGCGGTGGTTCCTTGCATGGGTATGTCGGCCATCCTTTTGGCAACATAGTAGGCTAAGTTGAAAGGTTGGCGGGTTGACAAACTATAAAGCATGTAACAAAGACAAGCATTAATGTGGTCACGGTTACCAATGATGCACAAGACATTTGCCCTAAGGACTTCTGTAACACCCCCTAAATTATGAGTTAATAGCGGAAGACTGTTGTTCCCTTCACACGCTTAGAGTTAACTTAGAAAGTTAATCTATTCGTGTTTATGACTAATACAATGTTATGATTAATTCTAACAAATTAATGAAACGTAAAAGTAAAAACACATAAGTATTTTTCAACATTTAAATTCTTATTAGAAATGAATCAAAGAATCTATTACCCAAGTGTTTTGCGGAACAAACACTTGGGATTGAATAGACAAGGTATGGTGGTGTCTCCTATCTAAACTCAAGCTTTGCTTTGAGTGGTAACAATTTGACCCACTGAGCTATCTCAGGGATACGTTACTCTTTGTAGGAGAGAAGTTGCTTTGTAAAAGTCTAAGCTTTAAATGTACAAAACACACTCAACTTCTCTCCCATCTGAACCTATTTATACACAAGTATAAAGAGTAAAAGTGATTAAAAATAATACAAGTTGTTGAAGCAAGCGTGTCTGACAATTACAACAGTAATTGTCATTTCCAAGAACCAATAGGAATGGGCTAAAATTCTTTTAGGAGTGGTTGGTCTGACACTCCATGACTTTTAGCCGTCTTAGGGAAGGTTTCTTCCTGACAAGATAAGATTTGATCTTATCTTAAACTCTTCCCAGATCTTCCCGCCTTTCTTTCAGGTTTTAGGTTCTTCAGTACACGCCTTCATTTATTAATCACAATTGTCGTTGAGGAGACTGGGGTTCAGTGAGTTCTTGTCCAACACTCACTGAACCATCATCTTCTTCTTTGGCTTAAGTCCTGCTCAGGGAGTACCGCCTTCCTGAGTAGTAAATCCTTCTACTTGAATTCGCCTTAAGCATCCTGAAGATGACTCACTGAGAGACTGTTCTCTCAGTGACTTGAATTGTTCTCGGTTTAAGTTAACACTTAAGTTAACACTTTTGTCATTCATATAATAATTCAGTTACAAAAGTGAAATATCAGAGTTGTGAAATCCCTTAAAAGGAAATAGTAGTTTGAACTGAATGACATAATTTATTTTAAACACCATAAAAACTATAAGTTTATTGCCCGCTCCGTGCCTTGTCTGCTCCGCTAGTTACCTGAGATAAACATGCTAAAAGTCAGCAAAATTGTTAAGTGAAATAATAGAGTTTGTAATTAAAATCAGTTCGAAACACAACTAGTGATTGCATGTGAAATACAATCATTTGAAATAGCGATATTGCAGTTGTATATATATATTTCCCTAAGTCCCATGACACGCAAACGTTAACAGAGTACCGGGATTCGGTGAGGAACACACCAAATTAATGATGTGAGTTATGGCCCTCGGGTAATAGGAGATTGCCATCTTCCTATTTCATTCAAATATAATGCATTGCGACTAATCCGACTAGCAACTAAGGCTATCCGTCAGGCATTAGTGGAATAGGCAGTCAGCCTCCAATAGATCTATTCACTATATTCGCGTTCACTCGCAAGTGATTAATGGTTCATGATGTAAGGGGCTTGTGGCAATAGTGGTAACTTAGGCAATATCAATCAGGTGTAGCATACATAAAATACTTGTGTTCTATTTGTAACATGTATCTCCCCCACAGAGTGTAAAGTTGTTAAATGAGTAAAAGTGGGGCTATGACTCACCTTGTGTGTAACTGGAAAGGTGAAATGTGAAATCAAGTGAGTTACGGGTACAGCTCCAACACACGACCTGAATAACAGTGAAGTCTGAGAATTTGACTTAATACGAATAATGAGTGTGAAAATGAGTAACGGATAACGATTTGATTGGTGATGTGAGAGGGTGATATGCTTAAAATGCTTAAAGTTCAAAAATAATATTATATATAATATTATCTTGTTTTTATTTCATTTAATCCATAAATATCGTTTCCTCGAAAGTGGTTGAACGAAAACGTTAAGTTATTCGTTAAAATTCGTTATATATAAATATTAACATAATGAATATTAAATATATGAACGAATCGTAAAAATGCACGTGATTGTGTGAAAAAGTGAAAAATGTGAAATAGAAATGAATATGATATAAAGTCACAGTTTGATCCTTGTACCTATACAATTTTTACATTTTCTACGCTAACGGAGTTAGTTTTGCACCGTTAGTCCTTGGTTATTTATTTGTTGCATTTTTAGTCCAAAAAGTTCTAAACTGACATATTAAGCCTCCTGTTTATTGTTTTAACATTTTCTACCCTTAGTTTACTGATTTGGCAGTTTGGGGACATAATTATATAAAACTTACACTTTTAACCCGAATAGTGAAATACTTTGCAAACTTAGTCCAAAAATCACAAAAAAAAAGTGTGAAATGAATTCCCAGAGTTTTAGTAACTTTATAAAGCTTATTTGAGTCTGATTAAACTGCTTATTTGCTATAATAGCTTATTTATTGCTTATTGGACTTTAACGAGCCAAATCAAAAGCCTATTAACGTTTTATGATCCAAAGGGTTTAAAGACAAAGTGGGCTTATCATTGGGCTTATTTAAGGGTTATAAAAACCTAATAATTGAGTTTATATCAACAGCTTAAACGAAGTGATTAAAAATGGCTTATTGGGCTTTTAAGCCCATGTGATAAATACGGGTGTGTTTGTTATGTCCGAGTAGCGATTAACTTTAGGGTCATTAAAGGATTTTTAAGAGCTTATCAATGAAAACTTATAACATCAATTAATTAGGTGAGCGTGTGAAGAATCAAGATGAGTAATAAAATTTATATGTCATGTGTATGTATTTGATTTAATGAGGCCATTTCTTATTTATATAATGAGTTGGTTCAAATATAATCATGACTTATATTATGTGTTATAATTTATACGATGAACATATGATTTAAAATGATGCTCGATATGTAAATAAATGAAGATGTATGTGTTGTGTGATGGTGTAACAATGATTTCTAGCCTTCCATCAATAGGAGGCAATCATGTTATGCGTGAAAATGAATACAAGAAGCGTAAAATGCATGGAAAAGCATATATGCATTCGAATAAAAATGTGTAAGATGCATGGAACATTAAAATCGATTAGAAATAATAGAAATGAGTTGAAAGTGCTTACAACACCTCAAAAGGTGGGAGTTAAACGTCAAAATGGTCTAGGAATTAAATATGAGGCACATTGCTTGTAAAAAGAATCCCCAAAGGCTTCGAATGGACTTGAACGATTCGAATGAGGCTCGAATGATTATGGAATTTGTTCCTGGTCTTTGAGAGGCTCGAATATGGGATGAAATACTTAGAAAATATTGTGAATGAGTTTAGGTGTGAATGGAAATTAATAGGGAGTGAAATATGTGTATATATGTACACGTATAATTTGTATATATTGTATAATATGATCACAACTTGGTTCAAACAGTAACATGGCAGGGAATTGGTGAATTTTAGGAGATTTGCACTGGAGTTCTAGGACTTTTAGAAGGGCTTGTGAGTGTAGGAGTGGTTGTGAGTCGATTTGGGTATATATACATATATGTTGACATGCTCAAAAGTCCAAATTGATATATTAACGTGTGATATTGTGAGACAAAGTGAGAAATATACTTGGTAACTCATATATGATCATAGAAAATAAAATTTGCTAGGTAAACATAAGTTGGGATCGATTTTGGTTAATAAGGGTGAAAATTAAATGAAATTGGTACAAGGGTCGAAGGTGATAAGCTTTGGGTCTCGTTTGGTGTGCAAGTGTTCGAATGAGAGGGTGAGAATTGATATCCTGATTCTTGGGTGTTTAAGGATTTGAAATGTGTAAAAACTTGCATAACTTGTGTGTCAAAATCAAAAGAAAACGAGACCAAGTGTGGTGAGTTTAGTAGAGTGAGATAAGTGAAATAAATAAAACTTAAAAAAGTGGGTTGGGCTGGTGAATAGTACCAGGCCAGAAAAATTAGGCCGAGTATTTGTATAAGGATCCGTTTGGTTAAAATGAGTGTGTTTATTTCGTCGTGGTCCATGTGTGAGCTCGTTCCAATATTTGGTGAATCATGTATCAACGTGTTTGAGTTATTATAATGTAATAAACAAAATGTTCAAAATTTTTTCATAAAAATGGTTAACTGAACAGTAATGGTGATTAATATTTGATTAACGTTTACAAATTACAGAGGAAATTTACAAGTTGCTACAACTTCTTCCCATTTCTTGAATTGGGGTTTGAGTTCATTGAGTTCCATGCCAAATGGGTCTCAGTCGATCTCATTACCCGAACGGGTTGTTTTTGTGGTTGAGATTCTTTGAAACAAAAGGTGTTCTTGGATAATTTCTTTGGCAACTAGAGGATTGTCGTATGGAGGCATACGATCAACAATTGAGTCAAAGATTGAAAAAGACCATTTATCCGAGTAAAGGCATGTACATTCACATGGAATTCCAAGGACTTCGCCAAATTGACGGAGAGGGATGTGAAGTCATAGTGGTTTACTTTGAATTGAATTGACATGTTCCATAATTATTGGTTGTGAGAATTACGCTATCATAGAATTCTAAGACAAATCTAGGAAAAATTTGTTCGTTGATGTCTAAGAGACCATCAAAGCGAATGGTTTCAAGTTCTTGACGAATGTTTGTGCCTTCTAGAAAGGATGGGTCAATAGTTCTACCCTCATGAAAGTAACATTTTTCTAGAGCTTTGAAGATTTTGTCTTGTGCGGGAGTAAGGCCCTTAGTCTTATGGGGTTTAGGAATGTATTTGAGAGTGTCTTTGTGATCATAGTGTGTTGCGGGAGGCATGATTGATCCTAGATACAAAAATTACATACTTTAGTTGAAACTAACGAGAATTTAGATATAATGTTCTAGTGCGTGCCTATATGAGGACAATGTGGAGGTGCGGTTATCTCGACTCCTTTTAATGCATAAAAAGAATTTCTTTTAGAAAATTTTGTAACAAAACGAGAGATAACCCAAACGCTCCTAATTTAATGTAGCTTCGATTGAATGTACCCGAAAATACATATTAGTTATGTACTTCCTTTAGCATTTAAGAGACATTATGCAAATGATGTTTTAAACATAACGTTTTTATTTGTATGAACAATGTGAAAAATTATTTGTCCTAATTGTGAGATGATTTTTACAAAAATTTGACATGGGGATTTTAGCAAATCGTGATAATGTCTTACAAGATGCAATTCCTAACTGAGGGAAACATGATTAGTTATGTAATTTACAAATGTGCTTCATGATCTACCTAAGAAAATGCATAATCCCTAAGTTTTGGTTTTATGCATAAATTTGAAATCCTAGACTCAGAATTGAGAGAAGAAAAGTAGTAAGGAAACTTACAATGTTGATTAGGGCTTAGATTAGTTGAAGGAAAGGCCTTAATTTTGAGTGTGGTATTAGTTTGGGTCGTTTGTGTGTTATGGTTATGTGAAAGAGGGGTGTTTGTTTAATACCTGAATTATTCTGACCCAGGGAACCACGGATGAGACGGAACCAAATCTAGGGTTCCGTCCCTTATGTCGTTTGGTTCCGTGGGGACAGAACATGTTTTAGTCAATTTTGTCGTTTTGAGCAAACGAAGGTTTAAGCTAATGTTCAAAACTACAAATTAGGTTCCATTAGTCCTAGTCCAAGTCTAAGAAGATTGAATGGCTCACGTTTAAGAGGTTTAGTTAGAATATCGGCATTGTTATCTTCTGAGGATACTTTCTCGATAGAGATGTTTCCTTTTTGAACATTGTCGCGAAGTAAATGATGACGGATTTTGATGTGTTTAGATCGAGCATGTTGAACTGGATTTTTACTGAGATCGATAGCTCCTTTGTTGTCGCAAAGAATGGAGATGTCGTTAAGTTGAATTCCGTAGTCGACAAGAGCTTGCTTTATCCAAAGAGCTTGTTGACATGCTTTTCCGGCTGATATATATTCGGCTTCGGTTGTTGAGATAGCGAGAGCCGTTTGTTTCTTAGAGAACCATGAGGTAAGACAATGTCCAACAAAAGTACAAATACCACTTGTGCTTTTTCTATCAACATAGTCACCGGCATGGTTCGAGTCGGCATACACTATGGTTTCTACTTGATGCGTGGTTTTGCAACCTTACAATAGGTTTTACCTCTCGAGGGATCTCAAGAGGCTTACAACCCCACCAGGCAGTGTACCTGACCGATGTAGTATAGTGTAGTGGTAAGTACGGGGGATTGATCGTTCTCCACAGGGAATAGTGTTCGTTAGGTATGAAAAACTACTCTAATAGGTCTAAGGGTGAAGGAAGATTCTTTTTTGTGTTTTTATAATTTTATAAAAGCAAGTAAAATCTCGGGTTTGAAAGAGTGGGCGGAATTAGTTGCTAGTCAACTAACCCAAATTACTACGAATGCAAATAAAATAAAATAACAGAAAATGAAAAGGTTGGTAAAACTTATGTGGAGAGAAATGTGTTTACTTAGATTTCCTTACTCCCTAACTATCTTTTACCGGTTGATTAGTGTGTATTAATTGCGTGGATGACGGGTGTATTCCTTAATACCAATCGTGGGGTGGCGTACGTACTTCCCCAACTCTATGAACTCCTACTTCACTCCTATGTCGAGCCGGCTAGGAAGCTCCTAACATGGGATCACTAGAATTCGCTCATGCATTAAATACAACCATAAAAACCTTTAGTACGCATTGGTTCATGTTTCTTAAGACGTTCAAGCAAGTTACCGAATAGGAAGTTAGCCAGTTTTCTTAAGCCTAACATAGATAAACAATCATCCAATACAACTAATAACACACTAATAACCAATAATCAATAGCTAGGTTTCATTAGATCTAAGCAAACACAAAGAAAACCTAGCCTAGCATGTTAAACAAAAGACAAGAACAAGATAGAATCAAACAACACATAGACATATTGAATGATTAATTGATAACTTATCTTCAATGTAACATGGAAGATCTCAAGGCAAAAAGCCTTGAAAAAGCTGCTAAAATTGTCTTAGGGTTTTTCACACACAAAGTTCCACAATAAGTTCCACACTAATGACAAAAAATTGCAAAACTATATATAGACTTTCAGATCTGACGGCGTCACGTTATGGAGTGTGACGCCGTCACCTCGCCGCTTTTAGGGTTCCCGGATGGCCTTCTTGACGCCGTCCCTCTTTAGCTTTCCAAAATCCGTTTTGGCTTATCAAGGCTTGACGCCGTCAGAATTAGGCGTGACGCCGTCCCTCTTTAACTTATACCGTGACGACCTTGATCACTTCAAAGGGTGACGCCGTCAGAATTCCCATGCAAATTTCTCTGGCTTATCATGAGTAATTTTCACGTCCACCTTTTTCTTGCCAAGCCATGACGCCGTCCAGGGTAATCCTTGACGCCGTCAAAGGTACTCTTTAGCCGATTTTGAGACTTTGTCGTTTTCTTCACTTTTATGCTCCAAAAACATCCAAAATGCTTCCTTTTCCAGATTTCTTCTCAAAAGTACCTAAAATGACAAAAGGAACGATTTAGGGCAATATTTGATCAAATAAATACGATTTAGGGCTTAAATGACCCCTTAAAAGCGGTACACTTTTCGCTTCATCAAATACCCTTACACTTGAGATTTGCTTGTCCTCAAGCAAATGTGCTTTTATTCTAATCAAAATACAAGTTAGGGGTCATTTAATGCTAACATAAAAGTAATTACAACAAATATTCGTTCCACTTTAATCATAATAAGCACGGAGATTACAAACTAGCACCTCACAAGTAGTGTTTAGATACTCACATCTCTCAAGTGTCATCAAAATAAATCTCATAAATGAAAATGGATAATATCTCTCACTACCTGTCATAGCAAATAGATTACCATAGGCTTGGGAAAGGATCAAAAACCTCCTCCACTAGGCGTAAGCACCTAAGATAAACTATCAAAGAGGGCTTTTAAACGGGTTATAACGTTAGGTGTAGGGAAAAGGAAAACACGGTTTTGTTGGATAAAAGATATTTTACTGGTGGCGAGTTAAAGATCTTGATTAATTACATGTACTATACAATGTTGCTAAGCCAAGACTCGACTCGATTTAAGCTAATGAAAGAAAATAACAAAAACATAAAACAAACATAAAATAAAACGGGATGGTAGTCCGTATGTTTTTTCTACTTTTCCTTTTTCTCATTTTTTTGTATTTTTCTTGATTTTTTCGATTTTTTTTTCTTTTTTTTTTTTTTTTTTTTTTTTTTTTTTTTTTTTTTTTTAATCGATACACTCTTGCCCTACCATCCAAAATAATACATCATAGGGGCATTGCATCCCCCTTACACTTGAACTTTTACATAACTTTACAAATGCTATTCTAATGACTCGAATTAAGAGAATCAAAACACTTGGAGTACTTTTTTAAAACATTTAGCACATATGGGGGTAATAAATGATGTTCTTCCCCATTACTCCATTACACTAGTACTTTACCCATGAGTCCCAATCGTCCCAAAACAATATGTACAAGGATATGACTCGACTTAGCAACCATGTAATCAATTAGATAATTAACTTGGGTTTAAACAAATGTTGTCACAATAATTCACTAAAAATGAGTGCATACAAGGTAGGCTAAGGCGATTTGGGTGTACATTTTAGTGGGGTGTAACAAATTCTTCCTTTAAGTAAAATGCTTAAAGGTCGAAACGAAAAGATAGGCTCTGAGGGGTGTAGGTATCGTGTACTAAAAATGAGTACAACGCAAAGGG
The DNA here is from genome assembly GCA_021014915.2 of Artemisia tridentata subsp. tridentata. NCBI lineage: Eukaryota > Viridiplantae > Streptophyta > Magnoliopsida > Asterales > Asteraceae > Artemisia > Artemisia tridentata. The sequence goes on from CP139505.1 coordinate 116,227,938, forward strand.
TGTGGGAGAATTACTTGACCAATGTAGCCAACGTAATTATAACAAAAACACAGGTGTAAAACAATGGGTTAATCCTAATGCCTCTTATCATGTAGTAAATCTAACTACACGAATGTAGTCTCACTTGTGGCCTCGGAATGGTCCTAACGCAAGTTCTAGAATCTAAGTGCTACCGGTACACACATCATAGCATAAATGCTTTTTGGAAAACCCTAAATTCTGAATTCCTAATTTTGCGTCTAATTTTTGAATTTTCCAAAGTTATGAATACGATTAATTAAAAACATAAACTATACGTTATAAATAAATAAAACAATTAATAAAATTAACCTAAGATATGCCCAATATATATATGTATTACAAAAAATAAAACTTTCCTAAACTTAAGGTCCATCACACATTTGTTAAGTCTTATAACAACCAATTTGTTTTCTTACATTCAATCTCGTAAATTCAGCCTAATTATTATCAGTCATAACCGATTAGAATCAAGAGCAATCAATACTAATATTACGCCATTTAAACCCTACCTAAATTAGAGACACGCTCCCTTCCCTATTCCCTTGTATCACACGTTTTTTTTTGTCCTGCTCCCATTCATTCGAAGCAAATAATACACACACATGAAAAGTCTGCTATTTTTTTCTCTCTTCCAAAGTCCAAATATTCGATGGTGGCTGCTGTGGTGCGTGATTGAGGTGATCAAGACCCATAGAGGCTCGTTATTTTGTTGCATTCGACATGGGTTTGTGGTGTTGATTCGTTTTTCCTTTGACAGTTGCGTTAAGGTATTCTCATAACCTATCTATATGACTTAACCTAACTAATCAAATCATGTTCTTTTCGTTCATATACATTTGTTTGGCTGCTGTCGTATTAACCTAGATACGTATATAAGATTAAGAGATAACAATCTTGAACCTGTTAATACAAGTCGAATTGCATGTTCTTCCTATTTTCTGTTTGACCCATATTAACCCCCTAAAGTACCAGTAAAACCAACCCTCATCTTGTTCTAAGCTTTATGTCTAATCTGATCTAGGTAACAGGATATTAAAAAGAACTTATAGTTTAAGTCATGTCACATAAAATCACACTTGTATAAGAACTAACGCCACATGAAATAATAAAACTATATGCCTATGTTGTTGTCCTTGGTGTCGAGTCTTGTGGACAATTTTGTGTCCTTCAACAGCCCTTATTTCCAACTGAACTATTTGGCTCGTTTAAACTAGTGTCGTGTGAACTATTTGGCGTGTCAATGAAACCAGAATAAGAATTGTCATGTATGATCTTAATATATGGGTATGTCTTGGTTCTTGTCGTGTGGTTGATAAAAAAAAATGGAGTGTGTAACACCCCAACCCAGCAAGGGTAGAAGTATCACATTAATGGCTTCATATCAGATCAAACAAAACATACATTCAATAGTAATACAAAGATTCTCAAAGATTACAAATGAAATACTGAATACACAAGGTTACAAGGGAAACAAAACTAATTACTAAGTATGCAAAAGCAACTCTTTCTAAAGGTCTCCACTTCAGAATAACTATCAAAGTCTTCTAAGTCCAAAGTCTCTTCACTCATGCCCAAAACCCGTCGACCTGCTTATTACCTGCCGCACACGAAAAGGAAACGTGCAGCTGAGCTTAAAAGCTCAGTGAACAGATACATATACAAGGCAAAGAATAACGAAACAGAAATATAATATAGGCAATGGGAACGTCATAAGGTATGAAAGAAACAAATGGATAATGAGAGAAGAATAGGATAGTCATCCACCACGAGCCCATACTCAAAGTCATATCTCAACATCATAATACTCAAAGTCAAGATCTCACAATCAGAGGGGATACCTCTCAGGCAACCAGATAATATGAGGGGTGTCCTCATGTATCAAAAAGGGGTGGAGTGATCAGCTCCCATAAATGTGAAAGGCGTGTATAGCACACAGGCACCAGTCACCTCAAAGTCATACTCAAAGTCATAGTTAAATCCACTAAACATACATGCCTAGGATTGCAATCCATAAGCCCCCACTCAAAGTCAATCTCAAAGTCATACTCAAAATCATAGTAGCCATGGCAGATAATATAAAAGGGGACGGCGTGAGAAATCACTCCCCCACACAGGAGTCATGCCAGTGGTGCATCACAGACATGGCCAGGTTACCTTCCTGGCTAGGAAACAGAAAGGTGGCTCGGGTATCAAACTAAGAGTCATATCTCAAGGTCATCTCAAAGTCATATATCAGAAATGCATCTCAACGTCATATCAAAAGGTTCATACAAAAGGAAACATAGAAATGGCCTGGGAAATCTTAACTGAATCATAACTCATAATCATAATCAAGGTTCATCTCAAAAGTTCATTTTAACACTTCCATCAAAGTCCATTTTAAACAATCCTTTATTTGTACCTTTAATAAAACGATTCTTTAAAGTAACTTTCATAAAATATTCTTTCAAAACGGTTTTTCATAAAAATTAGTCTTCCAAAATAGCCTTCATAAAAGTTAGTAACATTTATATAAAATGGTTTTGCCTCATTTATAAACACCCTTTTAAAATAGTTTTTCCTCAAAACATTTTCAAGATATAATTAGAAAAGGTTTTCATAGCATAGCTTCAGATCGGAATTCATATCAAATGGAACTCAACTGGGGAGGTTCAAGCAAAGGGAAATCATAGCAATCGAATCAGAAACTAATGGATTCAGAATACGAGAGAGATCATGAGAAACCTTAAAAGAAAGGTCAGAATATCTGTACCTTATACCGCAAGTGAAAACACCCGGAAACAAAATCACTCCTTCTTCAAAAGATCTTCCTGAATTAATAATCATTTATTATTTAGGAGTCCATCTTATAGGTTCATTTATTCTTTAATGTCATAATTGCCCATATTTATATAAAGTAACATTTTAGATATGATCATATTTAGCGGTTTTTCAAAGGTATCTTGAATAACATTAATAGACCAACCTTTAAACATAGATTTGAAGCATGTTTAAATATAGTGAGTTACTTATATACGGCCCATAATCCATTTCTTCATATCGTATAACAATCTAGTTTGTGACTTATTAAATAGTGTATGATTTTAAACAATATTAAGAGTGACTTGCACGTTAGCAGGTAACACCAAAACACAAACATGACACGAGGATCGACCCCCATATATAACATGTAATCTTGTGTGTTTACATAATGATTATGTGTTTTATATATTACAAAACCCACGTTACCCCCAATGGTCCCTACTTTGCATACGTATTTCACATACAATTGACACCACAAAAGCGGGCACTCACTACACGCACACAACAGGTTTTTAAATCCAATAGCATGCAAACTAAACTTTACCCTACATGCATACAGCACATTTTAATCCAATTCGCTTTAGTTCACCTCGACTACAGCAGCTCGCACACACAAACACAAACTCAACACCACCTCATTCTTCTCGTTAAAACTCCGATTATCACACACACCCGACGCAGGTTCATACACACCCACGACAAGGATTTTATCGAGACAAAGACACGCACAAATACGAAGAAGTCTGACCTGAATGCACACATGAAACAAAACACTCAAAACATAACCCTAACCCCCGTTACTTTACGAACGTCCTTTGCTAAATATAGTTTTAGGGTCTTCCTGTTTTTGTAGCTTCTTATTAATGTCTTATTAATGAACTTTTACTGATTTTAAATGACAAAGACTGGGGTTTTAAACATGGTGATATCGACATGAAAGTTCTATACATGATTCCATCTTAACGAGATTCTATGGTTTGCATGGATCGTTTTACGCGTTTTAATATGATAATTATAGGATGAAAGAGATGCAAGGAAGGTACCAAATCAGAGCTATGACGTGAGAACAAGGCGTACAAGGATGTTGCTACGCGTATGGGAGAATTGCACCACGATCACCACGACCTCACCAGCCTTCCCACGACCTTGTCAAACTTTTTCACAGGCCATATTCGACATGAGGATTATTAGAAAAATGACGGACGAATCATACATGGCTTGTACGAATTTATTTTGAATATACCTTAAATATTGTATGTCGCGACTAGGAGAGGATTGCCGGGACCAGACCACACTACAGCAGGCGTTCAAGGGGTTCTTCTAGCTCTCCTTAGGTGCCAAAGATCACAAGAATACTTGGTTTGAAGCTTGGGAATAACCGGATACAAGGTGGCAGCCGCGTTTTGGTTTTTAGGTTTAGAGAATTTCGATTCTGATCTAGGTGAGGATTAGTGAAGATATGGTTGAGATATATGGGGAATGTCGTGTGATTGAGGAGTGAATTGGCCAAGAATTTCGGGTGGAGGAGTTATGACTGAATCATGCTTTAAAAGATTTCCAAAGATATATATATTGTTTCCAAATTTTAAAAGATTACTTGTACATGTATTTAACTAATCGGCTAATATAAGTTTTAGAGGGTCCAAATGACTTTTGTAACGTGTAATAAGTATTATAGGATCATTTGGTTTCGTATGTTGTTGATTTGCCAAAATTCGGGATCAATTCGGTGCGTTACGGACTTGTTTTGTTAAAGTTTAGATTATAGGGGCATTTTGGTCTTTTACATGTTTTAGATTTTTCGGGTTTTACAACTCTTCCCCTCTAAAAAAAATTTTCGTCCTCGAAAATTGGAATGAAACGAAACAGAAGACACAACAGACAGTGAACGGAAATGTAACAAACTTATTTCTCATGACTCGATCTTGTCGATCCAAAAGTAACTTCAGTTCTCAGAAATGACATTTTATACGAAATTTAGCTTGCAAAGATCAGATCCCAACATGACAAAGGGACATCATCTTCTCTTGGAAGAGATACAAAGAATACGTAAGATTTTGATGGATATGCCGTCCATAGAATTTGATTAAGCAAATCAGATGAGATCGCACAGAACATAGATTGTTGGCAGCGTCAAATGGCAGAAAACTTCACAGCAGATCTAAAGATTCTTATCAGATGTATAGGGGAAACGAACGCGTCTCAAGAAACCAAACGTTTCAATTCGCATAACGGCGAAACAGATTAAGCGTATAGGTGGAACGAACCTAAATCCTACAAATGCGAAAATTCTCACATCTCTTATCAGAATTATAAGGTTTCTAAAGTACTCCTTGAAATATCCTATGAACACAATAAGGGTACGCCATATGACGTAAGTATTATCACGTTAGCTACTCGTCATAATACCAGCATCATATGAGTATACCATCATGATGGTCATACTTTATCTCAAGTCGCGAACAGAACTACTTATCTTAACCACCTATCAGTCTCTCTACCTCCTGAGGTTGGTCCAAAACAAACATCACTACGGATTCTAAATCGGAGGAATTTGAACGTACAAAAAGCGTAACGGAATGTGTACACCTCAAAATGAAACTCGTGTCGAAACGTTAGGTCTTCCACAATTCATCATCCTTCTCATAACGAAACCATCGTCCAAACAAATGCATAACGAACACAGAACGGAATTTCTAATAGGATAAGGCTCATTCAAAAGATCCTATCGAAGGTAACGAAAACTTAAGTGGTCTAAGAGGAAATGAATTATGTCTTCAATATCTTCATCCTTTACAACAATCAAATCTTCCAAATCCAAACGTTTACCACAAAATTTCATCCATTCAATTTCATGATTTCGAATCTTTTCAAATTCCAAGTAGTCGCTCTCTTATCTAATCATACGATCATAGGGTGAAAAAGAAATCATAAACTTGAGTCTGGTTTCTCAAGTCTTCGACACTTCTTCTGGACACTTCGGTGTGGCAGCGTGAATCTCTGACGTGATCACCGTGCATTCCTCCATTTGCGAGTCTGCTTCAGCTCTCAATTCATCTTAGTACAACTAAAATGACTAGAGAAACAAGGTTGCGTGTCTTCTACAGGTTTTCTTGCATGATTCAAAATTTCCCAACTCCAACTGCTGTCGACTTCCTGGTTATGTGCTGAAGGTTCGTCTCCTACGGTCTGGTTGTCTTGATGCTCCATTGAAATCTCCACGTGCTGCCTGAGGTATAGTCGAGTCCCATATCAGTCTGTCTTTTCCTCACATGCTTCTCCCTTGGTAACACCTGTCACGAACATCTTCTACTGATCTTCTTCAAGGCCTCTAACTCTGACAACGGTCTTCAATCTTGGTCCTTCTTGTGAAATCTCTGTCATCATCGGATACCTGCTAGTGTTGCCTGCTACAGTCTCTGAACGCAATTCAAAACTATTCTTTCTAGAACAAAGGGTCGGTTCACTTCATACGAAAAAATGGTCAACGTGTTCCTCGTTCGCCTCTGAGCACAAACATACTGTCATACTATGACAATTGTCCAGATACTTGCGAAAACATGAATCTTCTAGCCAATACAATTGACATCATTCACAGCTCATAGTGGTCACACGAGTACTAAAGTAACTTAGGGAAAAGCTTCTTATCACAACTCTTTCTCTTCGCCATTAAAATTGTAATGCTTTGCGGAATTTAGTCTCAACTAATCTACTTCCTTCTCAGATGTTCTTGTGGTTGCTTCTTCAGTCTTTCGAACTCAAATGAGGTCGTCTGCTACGGAGTTTCAAAAATAGAACAAATCAAATATTGACACGCAGAAATGGAATAATGATTACGGTTACATTCACGATGGTCGGTGTGCCGCCGCACACTTCTCTCTTTCTTCTTCATAAACAAACAGGAGCATTCAAAGAGATCACTGAAGTGAACAAACTCATATTCCATCAGTTCCTACAATCTCTTAACTTCTTCAGTATCGTGGTTTCGCCAATTCAGGTCAGTTCAATGCAAACTTTACTTCCCAAACGGATTTCAGAAGGTTCGTCGGAAACACCAGAAATTCGTACAACAAAACTTCCAAATGTCGGAGCTTTCCAAGAGTGGATATTAACAGGCGTTAGGAGAAAATTGGAAATCAAAGAGATCGGAGTATGTGCTTCATAGCACAATAATCATAACAGATTCAAATGATTGAGAATATCATATCAAAATATGGTGAAGCAGATTGTGAACAGTCACGTTCTAATTATTGTAGTCTACGGTAGCTTCACGAAAGCCACCCATCCAAACTCAAAAGACCTCAAAGTCAAATACATCCAAGGTAAACGGATTCTCAGAACGACTGTGGTTGTCAAATCATACGGATAGTTCACATATCAAATTTAGGTACATGGTTCATCAAAGTGTAGGATAGAAGAGTGAACAGTTCAAAGGACCGGAATTTTGTTTAGCTTCTAGCATAGGAATGGTAGGGTGTGCATCGATAGTAATACGAACATCGTTTAACTGTCAGAGGCGAGATGTATGGAACATCAGTTATTAGCATCAGCATGCTCAGATAACAATTCCGTACTAGACAAATATCAACATCAAATCCTTCCAAAGGGAATTGGTTAACATACAAAGTTCATTCTTCAAATGACGGACGGTAAGACTTCCTCGTCTTCTGAGACAAACGTTCTTATAAGGCATGACCTAAGGCAAAGGCAAGATTCAGAGTGATGCGGAAGCAATTACTACTCACAGGGATGTCCTAGTCTACCCATTCCTCACCGGTTGCAACTTATGTTCCTATGGGTAAATATTCAAGCAACTTTGCAAAGGTTATCTTACGAGCGCCTACAGGGGAAACTCAGTGGTCCTAACTTACACAGGCCAAGGGTAAATGTATTATGAATCGCAGCCTGTCTCTGATACCATAATTGTAACACCCCAACCCAGCAAGGGTAGAAGTATCACATTAATGGCTTCATATCAGATCAAACAAAACATACATTCAATAGTAATACAAATATTCTCAAAGATTACAAATGAAATACTGAATACACAAGGTTACAAGGGAAACAAAACTAATTACTAAGTATGCAAAAGCAACTCTTTCTAAAGATCTCCACTTCAGAATAACTATCAAAGTCTTCTAAGTCCAAAGTCTCTTCACTCATGCCCAAAACCCGTCGACCTGCTTATTACCTGCCGCACACGAAAAGAAAACGTGCAGCTGAGCTTAAAAGCTCAGTGAACAGATACATATACAAGGCAAAGAATAACGAAACAGAAATATAATATAGGCAATGGGAACGTCATAAGGTATGAAAGAAACAAATGGATAATGAGAGAAGAATAGGATAGTCATCCACCACGAGCCCATACTCAAAGTCATATCTCAACATCATAATACTCAAAGTCAAGATCTCACAATCAGAGGGGATACCTCTCAGGCAACCAGATAATATGAGGGGTGTCCTCATGTATCAAAAAGGGGTGGAGTGATCAGCTCCCATAAATGTGAAAGGCGTGTATAGCACACAGGCACCAGTCACCTCAAAGTCATACTCAAAGTCATAGTTAAATCCACTAAACATACATGCCTAGGATTGCAATCCATAAGCCCCCACTCAAAGTCAATCTCAAAGTCATACTCAAAATCATAGTAGCCATGGCAGATAATATAAAAGGGGACGGCGTGAGAAATCACTCCCCCACACAGGAGTCATGCCAGTGGTGCATCACAGACATGGCCAGGTTACCTTCCTGGCTAGGAAACAGAAAGGTGGCTCGGGTATCAAACTAAGAGTCATATCTCAAGGTCATCTCAAAGTCATATATCAGAAATGCATCTCAACGTCATATCAAAAGGTTCATACACAAGGAAACATAGAAATGGCCTGGGAAATCTTAACTGAATCATAACTCATAATCATAATCAAGGTTCATCTCAAAAGTTCATTTTAACACTTCCATCAAAGTCCATTTTAAACAATCCTTTATTTGTGCCTTTAATAAAACGATTCTTTAAAGTAATTTTCATAAAATATTCTTTCAAAACGGTTTTTCATAAAAATTAGTCTTCCAAAATAGCCTTCATAAAAGTTAGTAACATTTATATAAAATGGTTTTGCCTCATTTATAAACACCCTTTTAAAATAGTTTTTCCTCAAAACATTTTCAAGATATAATTAGAAAAGGTTTTCATAGCATAGCTTCAGATCGGAATTCATATCAAATGGAACTCAACTGGGGAGGTTCAAGCAAAGGGAAATCATAGCAATCGAATCAGAAACTAATGGATTCAGAATACGAGAGAGATCATGAGAAACCTTAAAAGAAAGGTCAGAATATCTGTACCTTATACCGCAAGTGAAAACACCCGGAAACAAAATCACTCCTTCTTCAAAAGATCTTCCTGAATTAATAATCATTTATTATTTAGGAGTCCATCTTATAGGTTCATTTATTCTTTAATGTCATAATTGCCCATATTTATATAAAGTAACATTTTAGATATGATCATATTTAGCGGTTTTTCAAAGGTATCTTGAATAACATTAATAGACCAACCTTTAAACATAGATTTGAAGCATGTTTAAATATAGTGAGTTACTTATATACGGCCCATAATCCATTTCTTCATATCGTATAACAATCTAGTTTGTGACTTATTAAATAGTGTATGATTTTAAACAATATTAAGAGTGACTTGCACGTTAGCAGGTAACACCAAAACACAAACATGACACGAGGATCGACCCCCATATATAACATGTAATCTTGTGTGTTTACATAATGATTATGTGTTTTATATATTACAAAACCCACGTTACCCCCAATGGTCCCTACTTTGCATACGTATTTCACATACAATTGACACCACAAAAGCGGGCACTCACTACACGCACACAACAGGTTTTTAAATCCAATAGCATGCAAACTAAACTTTACCCTACATGCATACAGCACATTTTAATCCAATTCGCTTTAGTTCACCTCGACTACAGCAGCTCGCACACACAAACACAAACTCAACACCACCCCATTCTTCTCGTTAAAACTCCGATTATCACACACACCCGACGCAGGTTCATACACACCCACGACAAGGATTTTATCGAGACAAAGACACGCACAAATACGAAGAAGTCTGACCTGAATGCACACATGAAACAAAACACTCAAAACATAACCCTAACCCCCGTTACTTTACGAACGTCCTTTGCTAAATATAGTTTTAGGGTCTTCCTGTTTTTGTAGCTTCTTATTAATGTCTTATTAATGAACTTTTACTGATTTTAAATGACAAAGACTGGGGTTTTAAACATGGTGATATCGACATGAAAGTTCTATACATGATTCCATCTTAACGAGATTCTATGGTTTGCATGGATCGTTTTACGCGTTTTAATATGATAATTATAGGATGAAAGAGATGCAAGGAAGGTACCAAATCAGAGCTATGACGTGAGAACAAGGCGTACAAGGATGTTGCTACGCGTATGGGAGAATTGCACCACGATCACCACGACCTCACTAGCCTTCCCACGACCTTGTCAAACTTTTTCACAGGCCATATTCGACATGAGGATTATTAGAAAAATGACGGACGAATCATACATGGCTTGTACGAATTTATTTTGAATATACCTTAAATATTGTATGTCGCGACTAGGAGAGGATTGCCGGGACCAGACCACACTACAGCAGGCGTTCAAGGGGTTCTTCTAGCTCTCCTTAGGTGCCAAAGATCACAAGAATACTTGGTTTGAAGCTTGGGAATAACCGGATACAAGGTGGCAGCCGCGTTTTGGTTTTTAGGTTTAGAGAATTTCGATTCTGATCTAGGTGAGGATTAGTGAAGATATGGTTGAGATATATGGGGAATGTCGTGTGATTGAGGAGTGAATTGGCCAAGAATTTCGGGAGGAGGAGTTATGACTGAATCATGCTTTAAAAGATTTCCAAAGATATATATATTGTTTCCAAATTTTAAAAGATTACTTGTACATGTATTTAACTAATCGGCTAATATAAGTTTTAGAGGGTCCAAATGACTTTTGTAACGTGTAATAAGTATTATAGGATCATTTGGTTTCGTATGTTGTTGATTTGCCAAAATTCGGGATCAATTCGGTGCGTTACGGACTTGTTTTGTTAAAGTTTAGATTATAGGGGCATTTTGGTCTTTTACATGTTTTAGATTTTTCGGGTTTTACAGAGTGTGTGTGTGTGTATCAAGAGATGATGACAAAAATATGAAGGCATGTGTGTGGTCGAAGATTGAGTGTGAGAGTGGTTAAACAAATTTAATACAAAGGTGAATAATATGAATTCTAAATTGGCTAAATGCTAGATGGGTCATGTATGGAGATAAATACAATTCAAACCCTAAGCTTCGAAAATTGTCACAATAAACTCTAATCTTTGAAATATGTCATAGATAAATCTTAAACTTTAATATTAACATGTTAAACTCTAATTTATGATAAGTTGTTATATTTAATCCTAAATTGACTAATTATTGATATTAATCCTAAAGTAATAATTCGGGAAACCTGCTAAAGATGGAAAGTTACTAAAACTGGATAAGCCGACTAAAATAAGTAATCTGAATTAATTACGTTTTAATAAGTCAGTCATGAATTCGTGTAGATTCGCTGGAGATGGAGTCTGCTTCCGACCTTGATATTTTCTGTTGTGTTTTCGGTTGCGGTATGAGGTACAGATATTCTGCCCTTTTTAATAAGGTTCCTTCAGTATCTTGAACTCTGATTTGATGTGACCCTGACCTTTGCTATGAACCTTTGACAATTGAACCTTTGGCATGTGAACCTTTTGATATGGACCCTGTGATATGAACCTTTACATTTGAACTATGATTATGACCATGTGAACCTTTGCTTTGATATGAACCTCTGACCTGTGACCCCAGTTTGATACCCGAGCCAAATGTGTTCCCTTGCCATGAAGGTAACATGGCCATGTCTGTGATGCACCACTGGCATGACTAGTGTGTAGCCCTAGTGATTTGGTTACACCGTCCCCCATTGTGATATGTGATATGAGCTCAATATGATATTATTATTATTATGGCCAATGTGATTTGTGGGGGGGGCGAATGGATGCATCCTAGATTTGTACTTGTGATTGTGACATGTGATATATGTGGTGACTGATGATGGGTGCAATCCACGTCTTTCACAAAATGTGTGAGCTAGCTACTCCATTTGAAGAATGAGGACACCCCTCATATTATCTGATTATCTGCGAGGTCTCCCCTCTATATGATTTGAAGATTATGGTTACGATGTGATATGTGATGTGATATGTGGGCTCGTGGTGGATTACTGTCCTAAACCTTTACTCTTTAAACCTTTACTTATATCTTATTCATTATGCTATCTCTGTTCAATTCCATTTGTTTTCGTTTCCGTTTATTATATATCTGTTCACTGGGCTTTTTAAGCTCAGCCGCGTTTCTTTTCCCGCGGCAGGTTTTAGTTGGAAGCTGGGTTAAGAGTGGAGTGCTTTGGATTTAGATTGCTATCCTGGACTTAGTGATGACTAGAAGAGACATGCATTTTGGACTTAGTATTTTATTTCATTCTCATTGTAACCTTGTAGTTCTGTAATTCATTTGTAACCTTTGGAATTCTATTGTATTATTTAAGTCGTATGTTATGCTTGCCTTTGATATGTCACCATTTACGTGACACTTCTACCCTTGCCGGGTTGGGGTGTTACAATTATGGTATCAGAGCCAGGTTTACGACTTGTAGTACATCTACCCTTGGCCTGTGTAAGTTAGGACCCCTAAGTTTCCACTGTAGGCGCTCGTAGGATAACCTTTGCGAAGTTGCGTAAGTATTTTCCCATAGGAACATAAGTTGCAACCAGTGAGTAATGGGTAGACTAGGACATCCATGTGAGTAGTATTTGCTTCCGCATCACTCTGAATCTTGCCTTTGCCTTTAGTCATGCCTTATAAGAATGTTTGTCCCAGAAGACGAGGAAGCCTTACCTTCCGTCATTTGAATGATGAACTTTGTATGTTAACCAATTTCCTTTGGAAGGATTTGATGTTGATATTTGTCCAGTACAGAATTGTTATCTAAGCATGCTGATGCTAATAACTGATATTCCATACATCTCACCTCCGACAGTTAAACGATGGTTGTATTACTATCGATTCACACCCTACCATTCCTATGCTATAAGCTAAACAAGATTCCGATCCTTTGAACTGTTCACTATTCTAACCCTCAATGTGATATATTTGACTTTGATATATTCTAATACTCTCCTATCCCACACTTTGATGAACCATGTACCAAAATTTGATATGTGAACTATCCGTATGATTTGACAACCACATTCGCTCTAAGAATCCGTTTACCTTGGATGTATTTGACTTTGAGGTCTTTTGATTGTGGATTGGTGACTTTTGTGAAGCTACCGTAGACTGCCATATTTGAAATGCGACCTTTAACAATCTGCTTCACCATATTTTGATATGATATTCTCAATCATTTGAATCTGTTAAGATTATTGTTGCTATGAAGCACATACTCCGATCTCTTTGATTTCCAATTTTCTCCTAACGTCTGTTAGTATCCACTCTCGGAAAGCTCCGGCATTTGAAAGTTTGTTGTACGAATTTCTGGTGTTTCTGATGAACTTTTTGAGATCCGTTTGGGAAGTAAAGTTTGCGTTGAACTAATCTAAGGAAGTTAAGAGATCGTAGGAACTGATGGAATACGAGTTTGTTCACCTCAACGATCTCTTGGAATGCTCCTGTTTGTTTATGAATAAGAAAGAGAGAAGTACGCGGCGGCGCACCGACTATTGTGAATTTAACCGTAATCATTATCCACTCCGCGTATCAATATTTGATTCGTTCTATTCTTGAAACTCCGTAGCAGCCGACCTCATTTAGTTTAAAGGACTAAGGAAGCAACCACAAGCACTTCTGAGAAGGAAATTGATTAGTTGAGATTAAATTCCGTGATGCATTGCAATTTTATTTGTGAAGAGAAAGATCAGTGATATGAAGTTTTCCCTAAGAAGATTTCCTGAAGTTGCTTTAAGTACTCATGTGACCACTATGAGTTTGGAATGATGTCAATTGTATCGGCTAGAAGATCCATGTTTTCGCAAATATTCGAACAATTGTCATAGTATGACAGTGTGTTTATGCTCAGAGACGAACGAGGAACTCGTTGACCATTTTTCGTATAAAGTGAACCAACCCTTTGTTCCAAGAAGAATAGATTTGCTTGGCGATCAGAGACTGTAGCAGACAACACCACTAGGTATTAGATGATGACAGAGCTTCCACAAGAAGGACCAAGATTGAAGACCATTTTCAGAGTTAGAAACCTTGCAGAAGATTTGTAGAAGATGTTCGTGGCAGACGTTACCAAGAGAAAGGCATGTGAGGAGAAGACAGACTGAGATGAGACTCGACTATACCTCAAGCAGCACGTGGAGATTTCAGATGGGCATCAAGACGACCAGACCGTAAAAGATGAGCTTTCATTACATGACCAGGAAGTCGACAGCAGAAGAAGACTCGCTAATGGAGGAACGCACGGCGATCACATCAGAGACCCACGTTACCACACTGTCCAGAAGAGGTACCGAAGGCTTGAGGAACCAGACTCGAGCTTATGATTTCTTTCCACCATACGATTAAATGGATTAGACAAGAGACTGACTACATGGAATTGAAAGGACCCTAGATCATGTGGTGTTTGGATGAATTTTGAAGTAAACGTTTGGATGGGGAAGATTTGATTTTGTTAGAGGAGGAAGATATTGAGGACGTTATTCATTGTCCGTTAGACCCCTTAAGTTTCCGTTGCCTTTCGTTAAGATCTTTGAATGAACCTTTTTCCGATTAGAAAGTCCGTTCGGTGTTCGTTATGCATTTGTTGGACGATGGTTCGTTATGAGAACGATGGTGAATTTTGGAAGACCTGACGTTTTGACTACGAGTTTCATTTTGATGTTTACGTATACCGTTACGCTATTTGTACGTTCAAATTCCTCCGATTTAGAATCCGTAGTGATGTTTGTTTTGGACCAACCTTAGGAGGAGAAAGACTGATAGGTGGTTAGGATAAGTAGTTCTGTTCGCGACTTGAGATAAAGTATGACCATCATGATGGTATACTCATATGATGCAGGTATTATGACGGTTCGCGAACGTGATAATACCTACGTCATATGACGTACCTTCATTGTGTTCATAGGATATTTCGAGGAGTACTTTAGAAACCTTAGAATTTTGATGAGAGATGTGAGAATTTTTGCATCTGTAAGATTTAGGTTCGTTCCACCGGTACGCTTAATCTGTTCGCCGTTATATGAATTGATACGTTTGGATTTCTCGATACGCGGCTGCTGACCCTTGTTATTCCGATAAAAATCTTAAGTTCTGCTATAAGTTCCTGCCATTTGATATTATCAACAATCTGTTTTCTGTACGATCTCATCCGATTTGCCAAATCGAATTCTATGGACGGCATATCCGTCAGATCCTATTTATTCTTGTATCTCTTCCGAGAGAATATGATAATCATCTGCTATGTTTGGATAGGATCTTTTCAAATCTGAATTTCGTATGATATGTCATTTTGAACCGAAGTTACTTTTGGATCGACAAGGTTGAGTCATGAGATTTTAGTCATTCGAATTCCGTTCATAATTCGTTATGTTTCCGTTTCGTTTCCATTTCAATTTCGCGGACGAAATTTTTTTTTAGAAGGGAAGAGTTGTAAAACCCTAAATTCTGAATTCCTAATTTTGCGTCTAATTTTTGAATTTTCCAAAGTTATGAATACGATTAATTAAAAACATAAACTATACGTTATAAATAAATAAAACAATTAATAAAATTAACCTAAGATATGCCCAATATATATATGTATTACAAAAAATAAAACTTTCCTAAACTTAAGGTCCATCACACATTTGTTAAGTCTTATAACAACCAATTTGTTTTCTTACATTCAATCCCGTAAATTCAGCCTAATTATTATCAGTCATAACCGATTAGAATCAAGAGCAATCAATACTAATATTACGCCATTTAAACCCTACCTAAATTAGAGGCACGCTCCCTTCCCTATTCCCTTGTATCACACGTTTTTTTTTTGTCCTGCTCCCTTTCATTCGAAGCAAATAATACACACACATGAAAAGTCTGCTATTTTTTTCTCTCTTCCAAAGTCCAAATATTCGATGGTGGCTGTTGTGGTGCGTGATTGAGGTGATCAAGACCCATAGAGGCTCGTTATTTTGTTGCATTCGACATGGGTTTGTGGTGTTGATTCGTTTTTCCTTTTACAGTTGCGTTAAGGTATTCTCATAACCTATCTATATGACTTAACCTAACTAATCAAATCATGTTCTTTTTGTTCATATACATTTGTTTGGCTGCTGTCTGTCACACCCTGAATTTACCTGTTAATGGCAGCGGAATTGAATACCTTGGTGTGACTTTCATGGCGTCTCATACAATGGATATATTGAACGACCTAAAGTGTCGTTTTGAAAATACACGTTTGATCATAAATAAAATCAGAGTTTACAAAACATAGGTCCCAAATGATGTTGCAAGTTTATAAAACAAAACCATAATCGATCAAACGGTTACATAAGTGCATAAAATGAAGTGATGCAAGTCGACCCCGCGACTCCAAAACAATCCAATGCATGCCCACATGATAGCTAATAACCTGAAAATACATTGCTAAAAACGGTCAACATAAAGTTGGTGAGAGTTCATAGGTTTAATAAAATGAAGTTATACGATAGCCACAAGTATAAAGTGTATGACATAAGTCACATAAAAATGATTGTACAATAGCCTTAAGCTCATGACCCCGACGCTGTGACTGAATTCTTTGGAGCCCCTGGGAGTGTTTTGCCAGACACTCAAATGAAAAGACATGAAATGCATCCGCTATCGGTTGTTGGTCAAAGCCAACACGGATGGAGGCGTCACCCTCGATAGATCTATCCACTCACTCTCGCTTAAACATAATTAACGGTTCATGATTATATGGGGACTTTCAATTGGCAACAAGGTAACTTAATCTATGTACAGGAAGTCTGATACTTTGGCTCGTATGGAAAACAGTTGCAATGTATTCTCCCCCGTGGGATTTGAAAACAATAATAAAATGTATACGGGGCTATGAAAACTCACCTGAAGTGATGATACAACAATGCTATGAAATCGGAATACTTGGAATAATTGAAATACTGGAACACTTGGAATACTTGGCAATAACAAGGCGCGAACACTAGCCGCTACCTAAAATGAATATGCATAATCTACTTAGATTATGAGGCAATGTAGTGCATGTACATGTATATGTAACCTATACCACTCGTCATTTGAAAATACTAGTTATCGTTGATATGTAAAGTTTTTCCAAAACTTGGTATAAATATGTTAACTTGTTAACGTAAAACTAGTCGTGTCATAATGTGTATAAAACGTTAGTGTTGGTCTTGGCGTTTTGAAAACATTGAAATGTGATATGGTAGTCGCGTTAATAAACCTTTGATTGTACGTGTTCCAATGGATAAGAATTACGGTTCACCATAGTCGTTTCGTGAAAAATATAGTTTCTAGTACGTAAACATTTTCTACTTAAAAAAGCTGTCAAAATAAAATGTATATAGTCGATGTTTAAACGCGTGTATTTCGTTCGTTATTAGCTTGTTTTTGACGTTCTTTATATCCGTGGTTTCGTAAAAATAAATGCTAACACATTTTTAGTAGCTCGGTTCATCTAGGTTTCGTCAAACGCCGCAAATAAGCCGTCGAATGCTACCAAACAGCATGCAGTTTTTTCGGAAAATAGTTTTCGTCGTTAAACTTGTAAAAATCGTATCTCCTTCGTTATTAACTCGTTTTTATCCCCGTTTTCGGCCACGGCTTCGTCTCGGAATGTATTTTCTAAATATTTGGCTAAAAATAATCCAAAACTTACTGAGTTTCCCACGTTTTCATTTTAGAGACAGTAGGTATTATATATGTTCAAAAAAAATGAGTTTTTCTAGTTTATATCTAGTCCAAAACCATCCAATCTTCAACCAAACAATTCTCAATCCTACCATACACCTTCTTAGGGTGTCATGGGTCCTAAACTTCATCATCCATGTAAATCTACCAAGGATCTAAGTATATAACACTTCTAGGGCTCATAAGTTGCAAAAAGATTTAAAAGGAGTGGTATAACTAACATATACATATAGATCTTGCATAAAAATGATATGAACATTATATTAACTTGGTAAAATTATGAAAATGAGTTTTGACAACTTACTTGAAAGATTAGTGAGCAAATGAGGAAGAAAACCTAAGAAACCCTTGAGTTTGTATTTCAAAACCCTTATAGGAAGACTAATAGAGCTTGTTTATGTATTGCTCTTGCAAAATTGATGATGTTTCCTTGTTCTTCTTGTGTAGGCCGAGCACCAAGAGGGGGAGGGAGAAGAGAGAAACTTGCTAGTTTACTTGAAGATTATGTGTGAAAATGAAGTGAAAAATGAGGTTAACTATTATATAGTGGACAAGATTTAGTAGGCATTAAATGAGAAGTGATAAGTTGCTATTTTTGAGGGTGTTGGGGGGGGGGGGGGGGGGGTGAGGCCGGCGCAACAAGGAGCAAGGGGGGGGGGCCTCCTTGGTTAGTTCCATGTGATGATTACATAAGATAAGTATGTTTATTTAGTGTAGTTTGTAAGTAGTTTAAGTGTAATCGGGTACCGTGTTTGCTAGAAATAAATTTTAACGGAGTTAGTCGGGACTTGACGAAGTCATAAAAATTACAAAAATATGTTGGGTACAAATATTGGGTGTTCGGGTAATTATGGTTTAGTTTTTACAAAAACCGTCGTAATTATATTAAATGTACGATATAAATTAAATAAATTCGCAAAATACCGGGTAAATGAATTTTATAATTTTCTTGATGTTAAAATGAGTATAAAATATATCGGGACTATCGTGGGGATTGTCGGACGTGTTAGTCATATTTATTGATCGCGCGTTGACGTTTTAATTAAAAGTAATTATACGTAATACGTCGAATGTAACAAAAATATTAATTTGATAAACCTACGAGTGGTATAGTATGAAAATGGAAATCTGATGATATGCAGACTATTCCTAGTCCGTATGCAGTGTTCCTACTGATGATGCATGAATTTCGCAGTCAAACCAAACCGGTTACGCGAATATGAATACCCGTAAACTACGTTTACGCTGAAATGAATAATGAACATGAATAGTGATTCCCTCCCGGGGATGAATAGTGTCACATGAATAGTAAAATTCCTGAACGCTTCTCGAAGTCTCAAACTGACTCCAAAAATGATGAATAGTGAAATGATGAATAGTGATTGGTGAATAGTAAATGATGAATAGTAACTAATGAATAGTGAATTGTCGTGGTTAGGAAAGTGACCTGAAATCTCGGGTTGTTACAGTCGCCCCTCCAAAAGGGAATTCAGTCCCTGAATTCAATTGTCGTTGGTTTCGGAAGCAGGCTCGAGAAAATGATGTGGATACTTGCGTCGCATTTGGTCTTCTCGTTCCCAAGTAAACTCGGGTCCTCTTCGAGAATTCCAGCGAACTTTCACGATAGGAATTCGACTCTTCTTCAATTGTTTGACCTCACGGTCCATGATTTCAACGGGTTCTTCCACAAAATTAAGCTTGTCATTTAGTTGAATTTCTTCGAGTGGAATAACGGACGACTCGTCGGAAAGACACTTCTTGAGGTTTGAAACATGAAATGTGTTATGAACGTTGCTGAGTTCTGACGGAAACTTAGGTGTGTATGCCAACTGACCGGCTTTAACTAGAATCCGAAATGGTCCGATACCGAGAGCTCAGTCTATCGGGTTATCAAAAATTGTATCATGCCTTTCCAAGGCAAGGCTTTCAATCATAGTTCGTGCTTCTACTTGAATCTAGGAGGTTCGTTGTTCAAGGGTATCAATTCCGTATGATGTGCATCATGCATCGACCTAACTTCCATTGTTTTCTCATTTCTTGTAACTGATTCTTGACTTGTGAAATTTCCTTTGTTGTCTTCCGGTTTAGTTCTAGGTCCGTGAATTTAACTTTCCAAATTCGATATATAAATATGTATATGGTCACTTCGGCCATAGGGTGTCTTAAATGGTGCCTTTATATATTCCTGTGATGGTTATTTTTGCTGATGATGAAATTCGTCAATAATCGAAAGATTATTCTAATCCATACAAAGTTGGTTATGTGGTGTTGAATAAATCCTATAGTGTTCAGGTAGTTCTCTTAAGGATTCGTCGGGCTAACTATGGTAGAGCGTGTATATCCAATTAGAAAAGGAATATCTTAAAGGAATTGCTAGAAATCTGAGGGGTATCGTCTATCCTTTCGCCGTTTCTATGTCATAAAATATCTTTCATAATGTAGAGTCTCTCCTAGAGAAGTCAATGGTGCAAATTCAACTTAATGGCTGAGTGAGTGATGAGTGATGTAAGTATCCGGTGGGAGTTTGTTAAAAGGGGTGTTCATGAAAAATTCCATTTGTTTACAAAGCTTTTGAATGAAGATTGTTATTAATAATTTCTGAAAATGTGACTATTTTCTTCACGGCATAATTCCTCCTGAATTATACATAGGTGATCAGGCTATGTATAATTGAGGACCAACGATGCGATGCTTGGTTAAATCGAAACGGTATTACTTTTTCCCAAAAGTTTTAGATGGTGTTCAGCGTGTTGTTTTGATAAATGGTTTTCTAGATATTTCCTTTGAAAGTAACATGAAAATTGTCTCGCGTAGCGGTAGTAAATACTTGATAAAATGACAGGAAATCCATTTATAGGGTGGTACCAAATGGTTTATTTTGAAAGTTCTGAAAAATAGTTCTCCCGTAGGGTAGTAAAATAACTTGCATTAAATTTGTTGAAGGTTTCATTGGATACATGGATGAATCTTATGAAATGGTATTAGTCTACTAATCCGTCAAGAATGAAATCGGCCTAATCCCTAGTAAGATAAAGGTATATTGTTGTGAAACTATAGAGAATTGAGCAATTGGAATAGGAATGGAATAAACGATGGTTATGATTATCGCGAAGATAACAAAAGATAGGTGTTACATTGGATAGGAAAGTGCTTAATACAACTAGGTTACACCAACGTACCTATGGAAAGTACAAAAGAAAGATACAACCCTAGAGGGCTCAACTACGGTTTATTAAAACATGAACTCCTTCTGGTTAAGCATTGTTGTTGTCTTTGATGTTGCTAATGTCCTGACGGTCTCTCTCCCAAACACGCACGCTATTCCTCGAGTTGATTCCTCTTGGTCCCCATGTCCTGATTTCCTTTCGGGCAATTGTTCCTAAAGTGTCCAACTTCTCCACAACCATAACATGTTGTCGGTGGATTCTGATTATTTCCCCCAGGAGCAGCCCTGCATCCCTTAGCCAGATGACCGATCTTCCCACAATTGAAACAAGGTTTAGGGCAATCCCCCGGGTTATGATGTGTTTGGCATTTGTTACACTTTGGTAGAGTACCGGCGTAACCTTTCTTTTCAGTCGGACCCGCAACATAGGCCCGTGCAGTTTCTTGTCTTTTGGGTGGTGGTTGGTTGGCGTTGTTACCTTGGTTGTCATCCCATTTCCTTTTGTTGTTGTTGTTCTGGTAATTGTTGGTGTTATTGTTGTAGTTACGGTTTCGGTTGAAGTTATTGTTGTTGTTGTTGGCGGGTGTCACTTTCTTCAGAACTTGAGCTATGAGCTTTTGAGACATCCTGATTGCCTCATCAAGAGTTTGCGGATCAAAAGAAATCACATCACCACGGATGCTTTCGGGCAATCCACCAATGAAATTCTCTACCAATTTTTCATCATCAGGCACCATAGATGGGCATAGAGCAGCTAACTCTTGGTACCTCCGAATGTAAGTCTCAATATCATTACCCACAGTTACCAGATCATAGAACTCCACCTCTAACTTCTTCACTTCGGTTCGTGGGCAAAACTTCTTAGTTACCAACTTTTTGAACTCGTCCCATGTGACCTTGTAAGCATTCTCCATCCCTATGGGCTTTGCATAGGAGTTCCACCACGATAAGGCTTGATCACGAAGCGTACTCACGGCAAACTTAACCTTGGAATCATCCGGACAGTTGCATAAGATAAACACGGATTCAGTATGTTCGAACCATCGAACCATGGCAGTAGCCCCTTCAGTACCCTTATACAAAGTAGGATCTCCACTCTTGAAATCCTTGTAAGTACATTTCTTCCCATTGGTTCCGTTGCTAGCTTCTCCCGATGTCCCTATCCGAGAAGCATCTTCGGCAGCTCTTGCGGCAACAGCGGCTCTTTCAATCTCTAGAGCTTCGGCTACACTATCCCTAACGAGCTTCCGGATAGCAGCCTGAGTCATTTCTGGGGTAGTCGTTGCAGCAGCCTTGGCTTTTGCTTTCCTAGGTGCCATAATTCTGGTACATCACAACAGAATACATCAACAACAATCATACTAGAAATGATTATCGTACAAAATATATACAACCACAACATGTATATATATATCCACCACAAGTGTAAATACAACCACGATATGTACAACCACAACATGTACAACCTCAGCGTGTATAAATACAACCATGAGTACTCGTAATAGCAACGATCATTGTTCACTAGGTATACCACCACAACCATGCGTATATCCTCATAACACATGAATACTACACTTAAAAATTTTGGTCTACATTGACCGGTGTCATAGATAGCACAACCATACCCATATAGTAAAGTCAATACTTGGGGATCTCGTTGTACAACAATCAAAATACCACAAGTTTCTTTGAACCACGCCACACTTCCCGTGGCCAAGATGATAGTAAAAGTGAGTAAAGGTAAAAGCTAGGATGATGTCCTGAAGTGAGGTCCGGGGTTGTGCATCGATTCATGTCTGAGATAATGTAGATTCCAATCCATCCTTGAGGAATCTATAGATGTTCCTGTTGAGTCCGTGATCTTGGTGTCATCCACAAGATGTTATCTAATTCATGTCAAGTGAGAATGGGAAAAAGGAAATGACAATGGTCGTACTGAAAGGCAAGGTTAGCCTCCCGAATCTCGAAGGTCTCGATGTCATATCTGATTGGTGGGGTGTTGTTACGATGACCAATGATGAAATCCAACTCATCGGTTTAGAATGTGATGTAATCAAACTTGGTAATGAAGAGGGAGTTGTGAAGAGTTCTCTTGTGGTGGTGTAATATTGCTCAAAGCATCTTGTTGGTTCATTATGTCATGGAAGTATGAGTCGATTATACCTGAGATAGTATAGAGTCTTTGCGAGGAATGCCACTCTTTGGCGATTTGTTGTTGCTCTTGTTTGGTCTGTGGGGCATCCAAACCTTCATGTGTAGTCTCAATTAGTTAGAGATCATCATCTAACGATGAAGAGTAGTAGGTTGTCTAACAGTAAGGGCTCTCGAACTCTCATCAACCTTAATCTATAAGGTGGTGTAGTGTCCTTAGTGGTAGATGGTAATGGTGTATCAAACCATGTACGCTTCTCAAGCGGTAAGTTAAGTATGTGAGTAGAGTCCCTGAAATGTGATGGTATAAATGGGGTTCCATATGATGATGATGAAGTCGATGGTGATAATACTGAAGGAATCACTACCTTCTTTTACGCTATCTTGCGATGTCTAAGCGGTAAAACTGGAGTATGCACTATGGGACGACCAATAGTGGTATGAGTAGCTGATACTGGTGGTAATACATGAGTAGTGAGTGTTCTAATAGTGAGGGAATGAAGATATACTATCTTTCTTGCAATAAACATTCTAATAGGTCCATAAGGACTAAGCATGTACGTCTTATCAAATGGTATACTCTGTATGGGCTGAAGTAATAGGGACATCCCGATCGTCTTGCGACGTCGGAACATAAGAGTTGGATTCTGCAGAAACCGGAATAGTATGGGATGATGAATCTGTAGGTGCACGAGTAACCAAAGGTGGTGCAATAAGTGAAATCTGAGGAGTAGGTGCAACAATGGGAGTAGTAGAAGACATAGCGTCCTCGATGTAAACATCAGAAAATATAACAATAGTGCGGGAATTGGAAGACATATCTCTGTGGCAACAATACAAAATGAAATGAATAACCCATGTAATGAATCCTCGCAAATAATAATGTGCACTTATGATGTAATGATGAGACGCTACCGTTGGGGTAGTTATAGTCTAGGGTATGAGGACAACCTAGTTCGCTATAACCATTGCTCTGGTACCAATCTGTCACACCCTGAATTTACCTGTTAATGGCAGCGGAATTGAATACCTTGGTGTGACTTTCATGGCGTCTCATACAATGGATATATTGAACGACCTAAAGTGTCGTTTTGAAAATACACGTTTGATCATAAATAAAATCAGAGTTTACAAAACATAGGTCCCAAATGATGTTGCAAGTTTATAAAACAAAACCATAATCGATCAAACGGTTACATAAGTGCATAAAATGAAGTGATGCAAGTCGACCCCGCGACTCCAAAACAATCCAATGCATGCCCACATGATAGCTAATAACCTGAAAATACATTGCTAAAAACGGTCAACATAAAGTTGGTGAGAGTTCATAGGTTTAATAAAATGAAGTTATACGATAGCCACAAGTATAAAGTGTATGACATAAGTCACATAAAAATGATTGTACAATAGCCTTAAGCTCATGACCCCGACGCTGTGACTGAATTCTTTGGAGCCCCTGGGAGTGTTTTGCCAGACACTCAAATGAAAAGACATGAAATGCATCCGCTATCGGTTGTTGGTCAAAGCCAACACGGATGGAGGCGTCACCCTCGATAGATCTATCCACTCACTCTCGCTTAAACATAATTAACGGTTCATGATTATATGGGGACTTTCAATTGGCAACAAGGTAACTTAATCTATGTACAGGAAGTCTGATACTTTGGCTCGTATGGAAAACAGTTGCAATGTATTCTCCCCCGTGGGATTTGAAAACAATAATAAAATGTATACGGGGCTATGAAAACTCACCTGAAGTGATGATACAACAATGCTATGAAATCGGAATACTTGGAATAATTGAAATACTGGAACACTTGGAATACTTGGCAATAACAAGGCGCGAACACTAGCCGCTACCTAAAATGAATATGCATAATCTACTTAGATTATGAGGCAATGTAGTGCATGTACATGTATATGTAACCTATACCACTCGTCATTTGAAAATACTAGTTATCGTTGATATGTAAAGTTTTTCCAAAACTTGGTATAAATATGTTAACTTGTTAACGTAAAACTAGTCGTGTCATAATGTGTATAAAACGTTAGTGTTGGTCTTGGCGTTTTGAAAACATTGAAATGTGATATGGTAGTCGCGTTAATAAACCTTTGATTGTACGTGTTCCAATGGATAAGAATTACGGTTCACCATAGTCGTTTCGTGAAAAATATAGTTTCTAGTACGTAAACATTTTCTACTTAAAAAAGCTGTCAAAATAAAATGTATATAGTCGATGTTTAAACGCGTGTATCTCGTTCGTTATTAGCTTGTTTTTGACGTTCTTTATATCCGTGGTTTCGTAAAAATAAATGCTAACACATTTTTAGTAGCTCGGTTCATCTAGGTTTCGTCAAACGCCGCAAATAAGCCGTCGAATGCTACCAAACAGCATGCAGTTTTTCCGGAAAATAGTTTTCGTCGTTAAACTTGTAAAAATCGTATCTCCTTCGTTATTAACTCGTTTTTATCCCCGTTTTCGGCCACGGCTTCGTCTCGGAATGTATTTTCTAAATATTTGGCTAAAAATAATCCAAAACTTACTGAGTTTCCCACGTTTTCATTTTAGAGACAGTAGGTATTATATATGTTCAAAAAAAATGAGTTTTTCTAGTTTATATCTAGTCCAAAACCATCCAATCTTCAACCAAACAATTCTCAATCCTACCATACACCTTCTTAGGGTGTCATGGGTCCTAAACTTCATCATCCATGTAAATCTACCAAGGATCTAAGTATATAACACTTCTAGGGCTCATAAGTTGCAAAAAGATTTAAAAGGAGTGGTATAACTAACATATACATATAGATCTTGCATAAAAATGATATGAACATTATATTAACTTGGTAAAATTATGAAAATGAGTTTTGACAACTTACTTGAAAGATTAGTGAGCAAATGAGGAAGAAAACCTAAGAAACCCTTGAGTTTGTATTTCAAAACCCTTATAGGAAGACTAATAGAGCTTGTTTATGTATTGCTCTTGCAAAATTGATGATGTTTCCTTGTTCTTCTTGTGTAGGCCGAGCACCAAGAGGGGGAGGGAGAAGAGAGAAACTTGCTAGTTTACTTGAAGATTATGTGTGAAAATGAAGTGAAAAATGAGGTTAACTATTATATAGTGGACAAGATTTAGTAGGCATTAAATGAGAAGTGATAAGTTGCTATTTTTGAGGGTGTTGGGGGGGGTGAGGCCGGCGCAACAAGGAGCAAGGGGGGGGGGGGCCTCCTTGGTTAGTTCCATGTGATGATTACATAAGATAAGTATGTTTATTTAGTGTAGTTTGTAAGTAGTTTAAGTGTAATCGGGTACCGTGTTTGCTAGAAATAAATTTTAACGGAGTTAGTCGGGACTTGACGAAGTCATAAAAATTACAAAAATATGTTGGGTACAAATATTGGGTGTTCGGGTAATTATTGTTTAGTTTTTACAAAAACCGTCGTAATTATATTAAATGTACGATATAAATTAAATAAATTCGCAAAATACCGGGTAAATGAATTTTATAATTTTCTTGATGTTAAAATGAGTATAAAATATATCGGGACCATCGTGGGGATTGTCGGACGTGTTAGTCATATTTATTGATCGCGCGTTGACGTTTTAATTAAAAGTAATTATACGTAATACGTCGAATGTAACAAAAATATTAATTTGATAAACCTACGAGTGGTATAGTATGAAAATGGAAATCTGATGATATGCAGACTATTCCTAGTCCGTATGCAGTGTTCCTACTGATGATGCATGAATTTCGCAGTCAAACCAAACCGGTTACGCGAATATGAATACCCGTAAACTACGTTTACGCTGAAATGAATAATGAACATGAATAGTGATTCCCTCCCGGGGATGAATAGTGTCACATGAATAGTAAAATTCCTGAACGCTTCTCGAAGTCTCAAACTGACTCCAAAAACGATGAATAGTGAAATGATGAATAGTGATTGGTGAATAGTAAATGATGAATAGTAACTGATGAATAGTGAATTGTCGTGGTTAGGAAAGTGACCTGAAATCTCGGGTTGTTACACTGTCGTATTAACCTAGATACGTATATAAGATTAAGAGATAACAATCTTGAACCTGTTAATACAAGTCGAATTGCATGTTCTTCCTATTTTCTGTTTGACCCATATTAACCCCCTAAAGTACCAGTAAAACCAACCCTCATCTTGTTCTAAGCTTTATGTCTAATCTGATCTAGGTAACAGGATATTAAAAAGAACTTATAGTTTAAGTCAAGTCACATAAAATCACACTTGTATAAGAACTAACGCCACATGAAATAATAAAACTATATGCCTATGTTGTTGTCCTTGGTGTCGAGTCTTGTGGACAATTTTGTGTCCTTCAACAGCCCCTATTTCCAACTGAACTATTTGGCTCGTTTAAACTAGTGTCATGTGAACTATTTGGCGTGTCAATGAAACCAGAATAAGAATTGTCATGTATGATCTTAATATATGGGTATGTCTTGGTTCTTGTCGTGTGGTTGATAAAAAAAAATGGAGTGTGTGTGTGTGTATCAAGAGATGACGACAAAAATATGAAGGCATGTGTGTGGTCGAAGATTGAGTGTGAGAGTGGTTAAACAGATTTAATACAAAGGTGAATAATATGAATTCTAAATTGGCTAAATGCTAGATGGGTCATGTATGGAGATAAATACAATTCAAACCCTAAGCTTCGAAAATTGTCACAATAAACTCTAATCTTTGAAATATGTCATAGATAAATCTTAAACTTTAATATTAACATGTTAAACTCTAATTTATGATAAGTTGTTATATTTAATCCTAAATTGACTAATTATAGATATTAATCCTAAAGTAATAATTCGGGAAACCTGCTAAAGATGGAAAGTTACTAAAACTGGATAAGCCGACTAAAATAAGTAATCTGAATTAAATACGTTTTAATAAGTCAGTCATGAATTCGTGTAGATTCGCTGGAGATGGAGTCTGCTTCCGACCTTGATATTTTCTGTTGTGTTTTCGGTTGCGGTATGAGGTACAGATATTCTGCCCTTTTTAATAAGGTGCCTTCAGTCTCTTGAACTCTGATTTGATGTGACCCTGACCTTTGCTATGAACCTTTGACAATTGAACCTTTGGCATGTGAACCTTTTGATATGGACCCTGTGATATGAACCTTTACATTTGAACTATGATTATGACCATGTGAACCTTTGCTTTGATATGAACCTCTGACCTGTGACCCCAGTTTGATACCCGAGCCAAATGTGTTCCCTAGCCATGAAGGTAACATGGCCATGTCTGTGATGCACCACTGGCATGACTAGTGTGTAGCCCTAGTGATTTGGTTACACCGTCCCCCATTGTGATATGTGATATGAGCTCAATATGATATTATTATTATTATGGCCAATGTGATTTGTGGGGGGGCGAATGGATGCATCCTAGATTTGTACTTGTGATTGTGACATGTGATATATGTGGTGACTGATGATGGGTGCAATCCACGTCTTTCACAAAATGTGTGAGCTAGCTACTCCATTTGAAGAATGAGGACACCCCTCATATTATCTGATTATCTGAGAGGTCTCCCCTCTATATGATTTGAAGATTATGGTTACGATGTGATATGTGATGTGATATGTGGGCTCGTGGTGGATTACTGTCCTAAACCTTTACTCTTTAAACCTTTACTTATATCTTATTCATTATGCTATCTCTGTTCAATTCCATTTGTTTTCGTTTCCGTTTATTATATATCTGTTCACTGGGCTTTTTAAGCTCAGCCGCGTTTCTTTTCCCGCGGCAAGTTTTAGTTGGAAGCTGGGTTAAGAGTGGAGTGCTTTGGATTTAGATTGCTATCCTGGACTTAGTGATGACTAGAAGAGACATGCATTTTGGACTTAGTATTTTATTTCATTCTCATTGTAACCTTGTAGTTCTGTAATTCATTTGTAACCTTTGGAATTCTATTGTATTATTTAAGTCGTATGTTATGCTTGCCTTTGATATGTCACCATTTACGTGACACTTCTACCCTTTCCGGGTTGGGGTGTTACACTTTTCCTACCAATTCTAGGGGCGAACCTCGCATATTTGGGGGTGGAAAATTTTTTAGTGGTACGGTTTTTGTGCTAGTCATATAACTCCTATCCGTGAGACGCTCATTAAGATCAAAGTTTCACTCCTAAATTTTGTAAAAAATTTTAAATTTGGCCCTAAAATTACCCTAACAGGTATTTATCTCAGTTTTATTACACATCTACTATTAAACAAACAAAAATCAAGCGTAAGAGCATTCTCTAATCGTACTTTTACCCCCCCTTACACTTAAGATGAACATTGTCCCCAATGTTCAAATAACAAGATGTAAAAGCATAAAGTAAAAGAATGAAATTAAATACTCCCCTGATTCGCTCGGTGGATAATGAAGTAACATGGTTAGATCTTCTTCCAAAGTAATGTTGAAGCTCCATGACTAATGCATCGCCATAAGCTTGATCCAAAACATTTCCTTGTCCAAAATAACCTGTTAAACCTGAGAAAACAAACACGAAAACCTGCATAACATCGGCGGGATAAACTATATATAAGGATATAATGCTTGTGGAATGATAGTTTTGCAGATTCCTGGAGATTATAAGTTAGAGATTTTATAAAAACTTTTTATGAAAACAAAAATTTCAAAAGTTTTCAGAAAATTAAACCTGACGCCGTCAGGTTCTAAATCCTGACGCCGTCAGAAATGATCTGACAGAATTCTCATGTTAAGTTTTCGAAAAAATTTTGGAAAAACCTATACCTTACTTCCTGGAAATCATGCAAAACATCATTATGACTCGATACAAGCATTTGACTCAAACAAATACTAATATGTATGTTAATTTATTATCATTACGATTCGTGTTCATTTGTTCTAATAAACCGATTTAGATTTCCCTTACACTTAACTTTTGCAAAATACCTTTATATGTAGTTAAGACGAAGTTAAAAACAAAATAAAGCATTTTCACAAATTAGTTTTGAACATGAATCAATAATAATAAAATTTAAACACACATACGGAAGCAAATAAAAACAAACAAACAAACAAATAAACACACAAAGCAAATAAAGCTTGGGTTGCCTCCCAAGAAGCGCTTTTCTTTATTAACGAGTCTTATAGCTAGACTCAAAGTCACGCTACCCTATGTAAGTAAGCTCGTCATCGAGGACGTCTTTAGGGTTAAGCTTGGATTGAAGTTTCCTATTGGTCCGCTTAGTACGATATATCCTTTCAAACTTCTCTCCATCCGGGTCATACAATGTCATCTTAATATGCCATGACCCATCTCCATCTTTGGGTGGTTTGTCCCAATCCCACTTATGATCCTCTTCCTCACGAGTCCACTTATTCATTCCTAGGTTACTTGGCAAAACTCCTAGGAAATCAATCATCTTCCTAAAAACTAGAGGGTCTTCAAATGGATCCAATTCGGTATCCCTAGCTAAGAGTTGCTCTACCGTATGTGTTCGGTTCACAAAGTCCTCTTCTAGGTAAAATGGGCGTTGGGGTCCTATGAAGTCTCTATCGATCCAAGGTCCATATCTAGATGGTCTCCTATTTGATTCTAACCAATGTGGTGTTGGTTCCTCACTAGTATCATAGGCCTGTTTCTTAACATCATAGACTGACCAAGTATCTCCTTCTCCTACCGCTATCTTGGATTCCTTACAATCAATCATAGCACTAGCGGTCGCCAAAAATCCTCTACCTATCAACAAGGGGCATGTAGGGTCGCTAACCATATCAAGGACGTGGAAATCGGCTAAAATGGTTAGTTTTCCTATGTGTACTAACACGTCCTTAACTACTCCAACCGGGTACGCAACACTTCCATCCGCTAAGCCTATTATCACCTCGGTTTCTTCAAGTTTTCCAAGTTTTAGAGAGGTGTAGAGAGGTAACGGAAGTAGGTTAAGGCTTGACCCAAGATCGGCTAATGTGTCATAAGCCTCCGAATTACCGATCTTGCAAGGTAGAACAAATAAGCCCGGATCATCTAACTTCTTAGGTAGCTTGTTTTGAACAAAGGCGGTCCCTTTTTCGCCTAACTTGAGCTTCTTCTCATCCAACACTTCAATAACCGGACTTTCAAGGTGGAGCTCCTTGAATTCTTCGTCAAGGTTTTGAGTGGGAGGTGTTTCAACTAAGACTTGGGTTTGTTTGAAACACGTGCTCATGGAATTGACCGAATAATATTGTGGACAAGAACTAGGGGACGAAACCGATGAAATAGCGTTGACGTTTAGTTTCGGGTTCTTGACCGTGTTGCTAGGGAGTGCTCCCATTTCTCGGTCATTGAGGGCTTTCAACAAGGTGTCAATCTTATTGGTCATCTCGCTTTGTTTTTGTTTGAAATCGGCTTCAAACTTGGCTAAACGAGCTTCTTGAGATGCCATAAATTGAGACATCAATCCTTCAAAGTTATCGGTACTACCATTGCCGGAAGGATTGTTGTTGAAAGTACGGTTCGAGTTGGAACCGCTTGATTGGAAACGATTAGGTGGGTTGGAAGAATTGGTTTGTTGTGCATTTTGGTTTTGTTTCCACCTAAGGTTCGGGTGATTTTTCCATGAGGGGTTGTATGTATCACCGTAGTGGTTTGGCTCGGGTTTGAAAGTGTACCACTTGTCTCCCGCTCCGTCGGTACGCGAGGATGCGTAGTCCACAAAAGCTTGTTCGGGGAGTTCCATGCAATCACAAGTGTCGTGGGGACCACTACATAATTCACATGAAGAAGTGATTTTATTCACTTGGCTTGAAGGTTTAGGAGCCTCGTAGGATTTCATGAGAAACTTGACTTGGTCTTCAAGTTCTATGATCCTACGGTCGGAAGTGCTTGAATTGTTCAAAGGCAAAGATAATGCCTTGACCGTTTTATTCAAATCACGGGGATCACTCCAACTTTCGTTTTCATAAAGAGCAAGATCTTCTAGGAGAGCCCATGATTGTTCCGCACTTAAATCACGTAGCTTGCCACCGGCCGATTGGTCAATGGTTTGCCTCGTGTAGAGATTGATATGGTCATAGAAGATTTGGACTTGGAGCCAAAGTTCTATGCCATGGTGAGGGACTTTTTGGAGTAAGTCCTTGAATCGAGTCCATGCCTCGTAGAGGGTTTCGCCTTGACGTTGTTGGAACATCAAGATATCATTCCTTAGCTTGGTAGTTCTTCCTGGTGGGAAATCTAAGCAAGGAAACGAGTGGTGAGATCATCCCAAGAGGTGATGGATCCTGCGGGTTGACGCTCTAGCCACTGACTAGCTTGGTCCCGCAAAGAGAATTGAAAGAGACGCAGTCGGGTCATCTCTCGAGTGGCAACATCAAGGTCTATAGAATCAACGATTTTGAGAAAGTCCTTGAGATGTTGATTAGGATCTTCAGAACGAAGTCCATGGAATGCGCATCCGCTTTGCACCAACCGGATGGTGTCGGATCGCAAGGGAGTGACATTGGCTCCTTAAGTGAGCTCAATGGTGTTTCAATAGCCATGGTGGCTAGGACGGGAGTACTCTCCTAAAGTACGGGCTCTAGGAGGTGGTGGTGGTTGTTGTGGTGGGTTGTTGGGATCGAGGATATTACCACCTTCCATGATGTCGGATGGTAATGGTTACGAACAAAGAAACGAAGAAAAAAGATAGACTAAAGAAAACCTAGAAAAATAAAATAAAAATCTCACTAGAAAGGAATCTAGTGAGTAGACCTATAAAATAAAAATTCAACCTAAACAATAACTATTCCCCGGCAACGGCGCCAAAAACTTGATGCGTGGTTTTGCAACCTTACAACAGGTTTTACCTCTCGAGGGATCTCAAGAGGCTTACAACCCCACCAGGCAGTGTACCTGACCGATGTAGTATAGTGTAGTGGTAAGTACGGGGGATTGATCGTTCTCCACAGGGAATAGTGTTCGTTAGGTATGAAAAACTACTCTAATAGGTCTAAGGGTGAAGGAATATTCTTTTTTGTGTTTTTATAATTTTATAAAAGCAAGTAAAATCTCGGGTTTGAAAGAGTGGGCGGAATTAGTTGCTAGTCAACTAACCCAAATTACTACGAATGCAAATAAAATAAAATAACAGAAAATGAAAAGGTTGGTAAAACTTATGTGGAGAGAAATGTGTTTACTTAGATTTCCTTACTCCCTAACTATCTTTTACCGGTTGATTAGTGTGTATTAATTGCGTGGATGACGGGTGTATTCCTTAATACCAATCGTGGGGTGGCGTACGTACTTCCCCAACTCTATGAACTCCTACTTCACTCCTATGTCGAGCCGGCTAGGAAGCTCCTAACATGGGATCACTAGAATTCGCTCATGCATTAAATACAACCATAAAAACCTTTAGTACGCATTGGTTCATGTTTCTTAAGACGTTCAAGCAAGTTACCGAATAGGAAGTTAGCCAGTTTTCTTAAACCTAACATAGATAAACAATCATCCAATACAACTAATAACACACTAATAACCAATAATCAATAGCTAGGTTTCATTAGATCTAAGCAAACACAAAGAAAACCTAGCCTAGCATGTTAAACAAAAGACAAGAACAAGATAGAATCAAACAACACATAGACATATTGAATGATTAATTGATAACTTATCTTCAATGTAACATGGAAGATCTCAAGGCAAAAAGCCTTGAAAAAGCTGCTAAAATCGTCTTAGGGTTTTTCACACACAAAGTTCCACAATAAGTTCCACACTAATGACAAAAAATTGCAAAACTATATATAGACTTTCAGATCTGACGGCGTCACGTTATGGAGTGTGACGCCGTCACCTCGCCGCTTTTAGGGTTCCCGGATGGCCTTCTTGACGCCGTCCCTCTTTAGCTTTCCAAAATCCGTTCTGGCTTATCAAGGCTTGACGCCGTCAGAATTAGGCGTGACGCCGTCCCTCTTTAACTTATACCGTGACGACTTTGATCACTCCAAAGGGTGACGCCGTCAGAATTCCCATGCAAATTTCTCTGGCTTATCATGAGTAATTTTCACGTCCACCTTTTTCTTGCCAAGCCATGACGCCGTCCAGGGTAATCCTTGACGCCGTCAAAGGTACTTTTTAGCCGATTTTGAGACTTTGTCGTTTTCTTCACTTTTATGCTCCAAAAACGTCCAAAATGCATCCTTTTCCAGATTTCTTCTCAAAAGTACCTAAAATGACAAAAGGAACGATTTAGGGCAATATTTGATCAAATAAATACGATTTAGGGCTTAAATGACCCCTTAAAAGCGGTACACTTTTCGCTTCATCACTACTCCCGTTCCTTTGGGATACCATAATCCTAGATGTGTAGTACCTTTTATATATCTAAAGATTCATTTTACGGCTTCAAGATGTGATGTTTTTGGATCTTCTTGAAAGCGAGCACATAGACAAACACTATACATAATGTCGGGTCTACCAACCGTGAGATAGAGTAGACTACCTTAGTGAGTTTGGTTTCCGAGGACATAGGCGTTTTAATAGGTTTAGAGTCTTCAAGACCAAATTTCTTAAGCATGTCTTTTATGTATTTAGATTGGTTAAAGAATATCCCATCTTCTAATTGTTTTATTTGAAGACCTAAGAAAAAGTTTAGTTCTCCCATCATACTCATCTCAAACTCGTCATGCATGATTTTTGAGAAATCATCACATAACTCTTGACAAGTTGATCCGAATATGATGTCATCCACATATATTTGGACAATGATGATATGTGAATCCTTTTTCTTGGTGAAGAGAGTGTTATCTACTAAACCCATGGTGTACTTATGGTCAACTAAGAATGTTTTAAGTCAATCATACCAAGCTTTTGGTGCTTGCTTAAGTCAGTATAAAGCCTTTTTAAGTTTGTAAACATGATTTGGTTTTTCAAAATCGGTGAAACCCAGAAGTTGAGTGACATACATTTCTTCATTTATAAAGCCATTTAAAAATGCACTTTTGACATCCATTTGAAAGAGTTTGAAATCATGTGCACATGCATATGCAAGTAAAATTCTAATAGACTCGAGCCTAGCAACCGGAGCAAAAGTTTCATCGTAGTCAATGCCTTCTTGTTGATTATAACCTTGTGCTACTAGCCTAGGTTTGTTTCTAGACACTACACCATATTCATCCATTTTATTTCGAAAGACTAATTTTGTTCCAATTATAGTTTAACTTTTTGGTTGAGGAACTAATGTCCAAACATCATTTCTAATAAATTGATTTAACTCTTCTTGCATAGCAATGACACAAGATTCATCTTTTATAGCCTCGTTTATATTTTTGGGTTCAATGGTTGAAATAAAACAAAAGAAGTTACTTTGATTTTGGACTTTCGATCTTAAGGTTCTTTCATTAATATTTCCTATGACACTATCTAATGGATGACTTTTAGATTCTTTGACATTGACAATTTCTCTATTTAATAGTTCATATTCCTTGTCATTATTTAGATTTTCTTGGTTTTCAATAAGTTAACTTTCAACTAATTCATCATCTACCAAAGGTGATGTCTTAGAGGGAGGTGGACTTTCGTCAAATGTTACGTTTAACGATTCCTCGACTCTTAATGTTTCTTTGTTTAAAACAATGTAAGCTTTGCTATTTTGTAAATATCCAAGAAATACACCTTCATAAGACTTTGGGTCAAATTTGGTGAGATAATCCTTAGTGTTTAGAATAAAGCACTTGCTTCCAAAAACTCTAAAGTAGCCTAATGTAGGCTTTTTGCCTCCATATAGTTCATATGGAGTTTTATTCAAAAACGGTCTTATTAAAACTCTATTTAAAATATAGGTAGATGTGTCAACGGCGTTACACCAAAATTTTTGTGGTATGTTTTGTTCATTAAGCATTGTTCTACTCATCTCTTAGAGAGTTTGGTTTTTACGTTCTGCTACACCATTTGACTGAGGAGTATGAGGAGCTGAAAAATTATGTGTTATGCCATTAGCATCACAAAAAGCTCCAAATTGTGTTTCATTATCAAATTCACGACCATGATCCGTTCTAATTGACACAATGCTACTTCCTAGTTGATTTTGAATTTTCTTACTAAAAATTTCAAATTTATCAAAAGCTTCGTTTTTACTTTTCAAAAATTTTGCCCAAGTGTATCTTGAATAATCATCTACTATGACCAAAGTATAGAAGTTATCCATATGCAAAAGTTCTAGACACCTAGATGTAGACACCATATTTTTAGCCTTATGGCTATTATGAACTTGTTTCCCAATTTTGCAAGCATCACAAAAGTGTTGGTCATATTTCAACTTGGGTAAGTTTCTAACGAGTTCTTTAGATGATAGAGATTGGATGAGTCTCATATTGGCATGGCCTAAGCGTCTATGCCAAAGAGTTGAGGTATCATCTAGAGAGGTGAGGCAAAGTTTATCTTTAGATGTTTTTATCTATTTTCATAACATATACGTTGCTTTTCAAAACTCATTTAGCCATGGTTATACCGTCTTTTAGTATTTTACTTTCGTTTTCACTAAAGAGGACATTATACTTTTTACGGCGTAGTTGGCTAATGCTAAGCAAGTTAAATAATAGATTATCAACATGAGCAACATCATCAATAGAGAGAGGGTCATGAGAGATAGTACCTTTCCGATGATTTTGCTTTTCTATTTGCTACCAAAAGTAACATTACCTCCGTCATATTCATAGTAGGTTGAGAAGAGACTCTTGTTTCCCGTCATATATCTTGAACAACCGCTATCTTTAATCCACTCGTCTGGTTCCAATCCAACTTTCAAGCATACATAAGTTATATAAAAACTCAAGCATTTGGTCCCCAATATCTCATGGGTCCATTTTGGTTAAATATGCCATTAACTTGATTCATGTATGGAAATGGTGGATATGAGTTCCATGGCATGTAGTTAGGAGTTTGATAGTGCCTACTAAAGTTTTGAGTCGAACCATTTTGATAATTAGGTTGCGTGTTGTAGTTGCTTTTTTGAACGGGGCGTTTGGGAATAGTTGTCTTAGACCTTTGTTGAGTAGTTTTAGCTCTAAACTCATTCTTAGCAAGTCCTACTCCTAGAGTAACAGCTGGTTTTTGTTTAGTTTCAGTTGAACTAGCTTTAGATTTCTTTGTGACTTTAACGAACTCTGTACAAGCCGATATACAAGCTTTCTATTCTGCTACAGTACCCACGGAACCATTCTCTTACACAGGTGGAACCAAAGATTTGGTTCCGTCTGATATGTGGGTTTCTGAGACTGTTGGAAGTATTTCTTGTACTTTTTCGGTTTGCTTCTTTAGACTACCTAAATCTCCTAATTTCATAAACCCTAATCCAGTTTTAGCATATGGTAATTTCTGGATTTTCATTATTTCATCCACACAACAAATATTCTTATCAAATATTTTGAATTTAGAATTTTGTTTGATGAGATCATTCTGTGTGATTTTTAGTCTTTCAATTTCATGTTTGAGCTCTTGACATGATGTACACACTAAGTCAATGGCTTTACTCCTTTCTAAACATTTTGCCTTTTCTTTTAGTTCATAAACTTCATTTTCCAAATACTCCTTTTTAGTTTTTAAAAACTTGTTTTTGTTTATGATTTTTAAACTAAGTTCACACAGTTTGTTATATTCTTTTTGTAATGTATCATCATCAATAGAAGAGTAGGATGAATTAGAGTGTACCTCGTTTGAGTCTTGAGCCATGAGAGCAATTTCGTCATTCTTTGGTTCCTCGTTGTCATCTTTGTTGGGATCGTTTAACTCAGATTGTTTAGACCTTTTATCTAGGATTACACAATAACAATGATTAAACACATACGCAACGGATAAACACAAAACAATCATTATTATTGAACAAGGTTTTTATTCAAGCGCGCTTCCATCTTTATTCAATACTAAATAATAAACTAACTATTACATACTAACTAACGTGTACACACACACGTTTCTATTAGACTCTCATTGAAGAGTTCTATGTTTCTAGATGTCTATTACTGCCGCCTAATACCCTTTATAAATAGGGTTTACAAGAAAACCTATCTTTCACAGGAAGCTAACTAATTTATTACATTAAGTCCCTGTTGTTTCATATTTATGCATATGTAGTTTTGTAATCATCAAATCTAATTCCCAACACTCTTCCCCTATTTGGTATTACAAAACTATCTCTATGAAACAATCTTCAATGCTTCCTTAAGATCTTCTTGAACATGTCACCACACACGATAAGCTGCAAATCAATCTTCTTCCCATTTTTGTAATCATCTAATAGGGGTCTTCCATGCAACTTGAATCGAAACACTTCCCCTTAAGTGGTGCATGTAGATGGTTAAACATTTAATCAGCAAGCTTCCTCTGAAGCCAATATGTTTACCATCTCCTGAATAACGAACTCCGTAGGCTTTATGGAATTATTACTGATGAAGAAAACCGAGTATAACGAATTTGATGAAGAAGTAGAATTTTCCAAACTTGCGTCTTATATCTTGTACTATCCACGTGACTCCAAACTCATACTAGAAGTAGGTCGCAACCTCTTGATAAATCCTCAACTATATGAGACACTGAGCACTACAATGTAACTCCTTAAAGTGATAACAAATGTGAGCATTAAGCACCCTAGTTTGTAGATCACACACCTTTGCTAGATTCATCAAGTCTTTGTCACCGCATTAACGCACGAACAAGTTATCTCCATATGTTGTTAGCCATTTGAGATATGATAAGAACACGCACATGTGAAACTCAACTACAACATCAAATAAGCAATATTCAATTGTCTTCTTCAAATAATCCCCAAAACAAGCCATAAAATAAACTATTCTGTCCGCAATCCAAAACTGCTCTAGCAGTACAAACCAGCAGTACAAAGTTTATAACCAGCAGTATAAACTTTTCAATCTCCAAAGCTAGCAGTACAAACTGTTGTCTAGCAGTACTAATTTTCTGAGCCAGCAGTACAAACTCGAAATCCCAGCAGTACAAACTGCTACATATGAACCAATAAGCAATACAAAGATAAGTGAGAGCAGTACTAATATTTCAACGGAGCAGTACTAAAATCGTTCAACTAAAGCAGCCCCTCAACTGAGTAAATAATCAAACATGATCGAATAACTTTAAAATAATCAACCCATGTGAGATCATATGCAAGACGACAAGAAACCATAAATTGTTGATCACTGACAATAAAACCATCCCCACATGTAGATAAATCGAATATTAAATCTCAGCCACATGAACGACCAATTGTTTAAGAATGATGACACTGACCAATTAATTTGATAGTACGAGGTAACCTATTTATAACATCCCACTTTGATTAGCTCCACTAATCGACAAACCCTTTTATTGATAAACCACAAGCGACAATCAAACCAATTAAATTCGTCAGTACGAGGATAAAAACTTAAATTACCGATCAGATACTATGCGTAGACCAAAACTCGCCATCAATCAGCCCCATTAATTAAAATCATCCACCGATCAATTAATGCATATCAAATTAGTACGAGATTAATCTCCACAATTAATACTTCACGATCAGTAACAGATTCGATACCAAAAAGATAACGATTACCTAAGTATTTTTCAAAATCTGCTTCTGTCGACAATAAACCTTTTCCAGATCTGCTTCTCTTCGAATCTGCTCCATCTCCAACAGTAACAACCTTGTAGATCCAAGATATCAAGAGCCACCCGCTCTGATACCACATGTTGGGATCGTTTAACTCAGATTGTTTAGACCTTTTATCTAGGATTACACAATAACAATGATTAAACACATACGCAGCGGATAAACACAAAACAATCATTATTATTGAACAAGGTTTTTATTCAAGCGCGCTTCCATCTTTATTCAATACTAAATAATAAACTAACTATTACATACTAACTAACGTGCACACACACACGTTTCTATTAGACTCCCATTGAAGAGTTATATGTTTCTAGATGTCTATTACTGCCGCCTAATACCCTTTATAAATAGGGTTTACAAGAAAACCTATCTTTCACAGGAAGCTAACTAATTTATTACATTAAGTCCCTGTTGTTTCATATTTATGCATATGTAGTTTTGTAATCATCAAATCTAATTCCCAACAATCTTCGCTATCACTCCAAGCACCACTCACAAAAGCTCTTTGAGTTTTGTTTTTAGGTGGCTTTGGACAATCTCCTATGAGATGGCTTGTGTCACTGCATCTAAATCACTTTCTTTCAACCTTCCCTTTCTTATCGTCACGATTTTTTCGGAAAGGTTTCTTATCATCTTTAGGTTGTCTTACAAACTTTCCTCGTCTTCGGAAGAACTTTTTGAAATGTCTTACGGCCATGGCATATTCTTCATCTTCACTACCCGAACTAGATTCTTCGTCATCACTTGAGTCTACTCTAGCATTTAAGGCAATGGATTTGACTTTTTCCTTTTTACCCTTAACTATTTCCGAATCTTTTCCCATTACCATTTCATGAACTTTGAGATTTCCAATTAGCTCGTCAAGTGACATGCTTGAAAGATATTTAGATTCTTCAATGGCCGTCACTTTTGCTCTCCACTTCGGATGGAGTGCTCTAAGGAATTTCCTGACAAAGTTCTTACTACAAAAAGATTCATCAAGTGCTTTAAGAGAAATAATGATAGTATTAAACCTAGCAAATGCACTATCAATGATTTCATCTTCAGTGATAACAAATTGTTCATATTGTTGAACAAGAAGATCAATTTTGTTATCCTTGACTTGTGAGTTTCCTTGATGAGTGATTATTAAATATTGCCAAATTTCTTTTGCGGTTTTGCACATAAAGACTCTTTCATACTCCTTTTTAGGTGGAGCATTGTAAATCATCATTTTTGCCTCATTATTTTTAGCAATCAACTTCTTTTGCTCATCACTATGACGAGCAAGTGAAGTATCCTCATCCCGACCACTTGTGATATCTTTTATTATAGCTTTATGATCACCTTCTATAATAATATACCATAGATCTATGTCTCTTGATTTTACATATGTTTCAAAGCGGTTTTTCCAATAGATAAAACCATTTGGTTCAAATAGTGGTGGTCTTTGCATAGATTGCCCTTCTTTGAAGTTTTCAAAATCCATGGATCGTTCCAAGTTTTACAATACAATATATTTTAAGAATCTTGAGTAACGTAGCTCTTGATGCCAATTGTGGAAAACTAGAAGGGGGGTTGAATAGTTTTACCGTTTTAAAATTTATTTGCTTTGAATACTTCGTGAATTCAACTAATGTAAATAACAAACAATAAATAATATGCAAGTAAAGAAAGAAACGATCAAACCACAACACGATTGTTTTTAGTGGTTCGGTCTACAAGGACTCTTTTTCCTTGCCCTACTCCACACCCCGAGTTTCCAACTCGAGAGTTTTTCTTCACTAATCAACAAGTTCCTTTAACCGGCGGAGAAAACCTTTACACGTCGCTTACACAATATTTCTGACACAAAGCTAGATGTCGAGTTCTTTTACTAGGGTACAACCACTCCCATCACACTATGTATTTTGAGGACTAAAATACTAACCGATCACTACAGAGGATTTATGATTGTTTAGTACAAACAATGATGTATGAACAACAACAATTCACACAGTGACAAACTAACAAGCCTTGCAACATTTTGTTGAAGCTTGTAATGCTTTGATCTTCTTGCTACAAAGAAGTTCACTAAAATGAAATATGAATGAGTTAGATATGAATGAAAGAATATATGATATTGTTTATGCTTGTAAGTGATGAGGAAACAAAATGGAGTGGCTTGCTATTTCTAGGCAAAGAGCCTCAGCAAGCCACGGATGGGACATAACCAAATATAGGGTTCCGTCCATATACCTATTTGGTTCCACGGGGACCTGACAGAAAATCTCCAAAATCTTTATCAAATCTAACCAAAATATTTTCATATCTTTTCAAAGATTATTTGAGTAAATATCTAAACAAGATATTCATGATATCTTCAAAATCTTCCAAAGATCTCAAAGATGATGCATGCCATGATGTCATAGTACATTTCTAATTTTAGAATAACGAGTTTATGAAAGTAAACTTTGTAAAATGTATATACTACCTAAGTGATGTTTAATTTGTGTTTATGAAAGACTTTATATGTAAAAGACTTTAACCATACTTATGTTTTTGCTAAAATAAAGTATATAATTGTCGTTAACAAAATGTAGCAAAGATCGTAAAATATAAATAATGTTTTTAGACGATATTTGTATTAACAGAATGCTTTAACAACAACCCATAAGGTTGTTGTTAGCAAAACCCAATAAATAAAGGTTGTCATCTACAAAAAGAGTGAATGTTGTTTTTTAAAATATTTGACTTCTAATAAAAAGAACAGAGCATTCATCTCTGTTTCGAAAGTTGATTTATTCCTTCATTTTATTGTGTGTTGATCTCTGTTTTTTGGTTACATCATATTGGTATAAGAGCTTTTGGTTGCTTTGAATCGTTTTGATGGCAAAAGAACAACCCCGTTGTCGTCAAGGGCATCGAGTTGGATATGCGCGTAGGCAACCTCGTCAAGGTGCTGACGCCAATGAGCAAGAACCATGACCAACCGTAAGGACCATCGGATCTCAAGATTGCAGCTCAGGGAAGACATACATGAGAATTGGAACGCCTACTAGCACAGACCAGATTGGATGATTTTCGCGGTGTTTATCGCGTCGAAGAAGAAAGTGAGGGATCAGACATCGACTCAACCGAGAGAAACAATGAAGAAGATGAGAACCCATAGGGTGTTAACCGACCCGATAGAGATCGCCGTTAGAGGCCGATTGGGTATTTAAGGCTAGACCTTCCAATCATATATTAAAACTTGATTTAAAAGGTCCTAACAGTTATGAGGCTAAACACCTTCGCGTTTACCTAGTTAAGAATTTTATCAATAAATGACATGATTTGATAGTTTACTTATGTTTTCAATTCGGATAGGTTATATGCTTGTCGCTTAGATCTTACGGCTTTGTGAATGCCAAAGATAATCTATTGATAGTAATTGATTAGTAAGATAACCTTTGAAACTTAAAAGCTAGATTCACAAACATATTGACAAATATCCATTTTTGGTTAGAGTTATGTCCAAAATGACCTAACTAGGTTTAGACTATAAGGTTTAAGACTTAATGTAAAGTAAACTAGACATTTACTATGTAATCAAGTGTAATCCATTACACAATACAAGTCATATATTTTAGTTGGGACATTTAATGAATTGAATATAGCTAGATATCATCCACGACACTGGAGATAGATAGTTATAGGAAATCTTTGTAGGAACTAGTGGTCATTAGTAAACCCGCACTACATCCGACCCACTAAGTTAGAAGCTAATTAGAGATTGCACATTCGAATAATGTTGTTTAGAGATTAAAGGAATGATTAGGTAAGCACATCTTCTCATTATTTTATTTAAGCTCAATTTCATTTTTCAGTCGTTTTATTTTTTGTTTATTTTAATATTTCTCAAAACATTAATCATGCGGATAAAAAAACACATTTGTCGTTTAATTAATTTGCTTTTAAACAAACAAGTTCATTTCGCTCATGCAAAAGACACGTTCTTACCAATTCTATACTATAAGAGATCGGATACACTGCCCGAGAGTGTTGGTATTTCTTGTTAAACACGAAATATAAATTTAAAACATGATTTTACACATCAACAATCAAAACCTATATCCTAGATTTTTAGCTATATATGTTGGTCCATGAAATTGAGTAATTCAAGAACAGATTCATTGATAATGAAACAAATGTTACAAAGATTACTCAAAACCTA
Organism: Artemisia tridentata subsp. tridentata; assembly: GCA_021014915.2. NCBI lineage: Eukaryota > Viridiplantae > Streptophyta > Magnoliopsida > Asterales > Asteraceae > Artemisia > Artemisia tridentata. The sequence goes on from CP139505.1 coordinate 116,271,903, forward strand.
TTAAATTACATGATAACATCTTTAACTTCTTAAGGGGATACTTTCGGTATGGTATCCCCTTTGGGTGACAAATAATGTCTCATTGATCCAAGCTATGCTTGATGATTCAATGAGAGGATGTTCCTATCAACTAATACACTATGTGTATATTTTTGTTTGTTTAGGAAAACATGCTATCTCTATTACAACACAGACAATATATACACAGGTAACTAGACTAAGACATGTGGGGTAGGTATGAGTAGACATCCACTTGTTGTGAGTTGTCATCCACCAAGTGGTCCTTCTTCTTCTTCTTCCTCTTTTGTCTTTGTCTGACTTCTATCTTTTCTTGTAGAAGTTCACGCCCATATTTATCAGTCTGCTTGTAGAGATAGCATCTTCAGGGTCACTGAGACATTTGTCAATTCTCAGTGATACTGGTGTTGTTTGTAGCTCGTATGCTTTACTCACTGTATCAGTAAGTAAAATGTTTCTTCAATAACGAACTTTTTACAACACTCACTGATTTCTTTATCAGTGAGTAACCCACTATTTTATCAGTGAGTTGAGCTATTTTATATTCAAATCTTGTCAGGGTACTTGGGTCAAATTCTTGACCCAACAATCTCCCCCTATTTGAATATACAAATAGCCTGGGTTCAAACCTGTTCAAGGACTTGGGTTTAACCTGCTTGTTCAAGGACTTGGGTTTAGTTCCTGAGGTTCAGGTTCAGGGGTTCAGGAAACTTGGTTTAGTTCGTGAAGTTCAAGGGTTCAGGAAACTTGGGTTTAGTTCCTGATATTCAGTGAGTTGAATGACCGGTTCAGTGACTGGGTTCAGGGTTCATGGGTTCCTGAGGGTTCACTTGACTTTGACAGGTTCATTGTTTGTCTCTCTGAGAGGTTCAGGCTCCTGGTGGTTATGGTTCCTGAGGGTTCAGGTTCCTGGGGGTTCAGGGTCCTGGGGGTTATGGGACTGAGAGTTCAGGGACTTGGTCTGAGGTTCAGTGACTTGGGCTTTAGTCACTGATGGGGTCAGTCACCTGGTTTTGATCTGAGTTTCAGGTTTACGTTTTGGTGTATGTGTGTTCACTGACCTTATGTACACACATCCTGAATCATATTTCAGTTCCCTGATTCATAACTGATCAATACCACTTCAGTCCCAAAATTCCTATCAATCCATCTCAGCCCCCTGGTATTTTGTTTCTCAGACCCTGATAAGATTTTTTTTAATCTTACCACCTGAGTCACAAATGCTCAGCCAAGAATAACAACCCCTGATGTTGCAATTTCTCATCCTGAGTTTAGCAACCTCAAGGACCCTGAATTTTCAGGGTTTGTGGGTTATGGGTCCACCATTCTTTCGCTGCTCCACTGATTCTTACCACCATTTTTGAATCATCTTGGAACTCATGACATACCCACTAATGACCACACTTCCAGAGAACTTTTCAGTCACCCCACTTTTCATTCCCTGATACTCAATACATCTCTCCCTGAGTACACTACTTTTTTCCATGCTACTCCCTGATACTTATCATCTTGATCTTTGTCACACCCTGAAAAAATAACATTCCCTGAAAGACATTCTCTTTCAGAATGTGCAATAGCTCAGTCCGAAAACCACTTTAACACATCCTGAGTCTTTGACTCGGTGACCTGTACCACCGGATCCTTCACAACCACTTATTCCACTTTTTCTTTCATCACTCCCTGATAACATCTATCAGTCATCACATCAAAATGAACAATTTATCACCAATTTGCTCTCATCAGAGACTCCAAATCAGGTAGTCTCTTGAGTTCTTGTTTATCAGTCCAATGATATATACCACAAGACCACAACATCACAAACTGATGAACAATTTCATGTTCAAACGTATTTTCATCTACAACCACTAGCTGTCTTCCAATCAATTGAAAATAACACAACCATGCCTCATCATTACCACTCCCTGAGTCACAATTATCACGTGACCACTATCATCCGACCACCACCTCGCCGCTGTCGTAGAAACCACGGTCGCTGGTTCTGGGTTTGATGGAGTTTGGTATTTTAGATATATAGATCGAGAGAGTGATGATGGTTTTTGATAAATAGATTGGAAGAGTGGTTTTCTCGATCTGTTTTTTTTTTTTTTTTGTATAGTTGTAGACTTTTTGTTTTGTGGTTAGATCGATTTTTGGTGTTAGTTGTTATCTGGTTTTTTTGTTTTTCTCGATCTGTTTTGATCAATACTATTGTGTGAGAGTGATGGTTAATAGGATTTTCAGATCTTGTTTTTTATTTGTATGGTGGGGTTTTTGTGTGTAGATCGAATGGTGTAAGGGATTGGGTACAAGGTGGGTTTTTTGTGTGAATGGATAAGATTTGTGTGGTGTGGGTGTGTGTTGGGTTTTGTGTAGGGATAAGATTTGTGTGGTGGGTGGGGGTTTTGTGGGGTTCAGGGAGGGGATTGGTGTTTGTCAGTCACCTATAAATGTGTTTCTCCCCCTCAAAAATTGCTATATCAGTAGCAGTTTTTGAAGATCACATTTATTAATTTTTGAAGAATGTTATCAGCAGTTATACATGGATCTGGCTCATAAGAATGAACCTTAGGCTCTGGTACCACTTGTTGGTCCATGAAATTGAGTAATTCAAGAACAGATTCATTGATAATGAAACAAATGTTACAAAGATTACTCAAAACCTATTAGATTACATGATAACATCTTCAACTTCTTAAGGGGATACTTTCGGTATGGTATCCCCTTTGGGTGACAAATAATATCTCATTGATCCAAGCTATGCTTGATGATTCAATGAGAGGATGTTCCTATCAACTAATACACTATGTGTATATTTTTGTTTGTTTAGGAAAACATGATATCTCTATTACAACACAGACAATATATACACAGGTAACTAGACTAAGACATGTGGGGTAGGTATGAGTAGACATCCACTTGTTGTGAGTTGTCATCCACCAAGTGGTCCTTCTTCTTCTTCCTCTTTTGTCTTTGTCTGACTTCTATCTTTTGTTGTAGAAGTTCGCGCCCATATTTATCAGTCTGCTTGTAGAGATAGCATCTTCAGGGTCACTGAGACATTTGTCAATTCTCAGTGATACTGGTGTTGTTTGTAGCTCGTATGCTTTACTCACTGACACCGTATCAGTAAGTAAAGTGTTTCTTCAACAACGAACTTTTTACAACACTCACTGATTTCTTTATCAGTGAGTAACCCACTATTTTATCAGTGAGTTGAGCTATTTTATGTTCAAATCTTGTCAGGGTACTTGGGTCAAATTCTTGACCCAACAATATATCACTATTACGATTCAAACCCTCACCATAATTTGACATCGCATAATTTCTAACTTGAAAAACAAGATACAATTTTAAACAATTAGCCCTATATCTATAAGAAAAATAACCGGCATTCAAATAATAGTTAATTTAACTTTTGAAACATCTTAATATATGGTGAGAGCTATAAAAAGTTTGTAACAAAAATATACTTATTGTAATGCTTTTATTATCAATATCTACAAACATGAACCATCTTTTATTGTTAAATAGAGTTGAGTGTATGTTAATAAGAGTATTGATTGACATGACTAACTCATTTGCTTAGATTTGTACCTAAAAAAGAGATGATGACATGTGGCAAGATAAAAGATAAATATTATGAGCCAGAAATTATGTAATCCACTTGTCAAAATTTTGAACGTGAAAGAGTAAATCTTTATTTATTTCAAGAGTTAATTTATTTAAAGGCAGAATTGCATATATATCCCTTCCAAAGTGAATAATTGCATATATATCATTTGTACAAGTTTTTGATGCACATAGTACAATGATTTTTATGCATGTTTTGGATATATATGCAATTATGCATTTTCGGAAAGATATATATATGCAAAAACCCCTAATTTAAATATAGTGGTCTTCATATAGTTATCACAATGAAACTTAAATATGAATATTTAATATACACCTTTTTAGATACTCCGTATATCACATTTACAGTTTTAATATTAGCTTAATACTATTGTACAAATAGCATGAATACTTGTGCTCTTTAATATTTTAAGACAAACACATCACCTTTTATAATTAAGAAATGATTTGTTAAAACCTTAAAATTTTGAAAAATTGCATAATGAAAGCATGTCGCCATGTCCTCTCATATTGGGCTATATTATAGCCTATGTGACATATTAATATGGAAAACATATGGGCCAGGCCCAGACGAGTAGAGGATGCAACGAATGATCAAAAAACAACACCCAATGTAAATTAAAAAAGGCGATGTAATGAACTTTCGAGCAATGATAGACCAACAAAAAAACATCCACAAAACACATGCACAAAATGACTTGGCATTATTTGATTGGTGTATTTTGGCTATAGGTTCTCTCTTTTCTTTCTTGTAGATGTGTTTTTGGAAGTTTTTTTGTGAGTCTATCATTGCTTCTAACTTTGATAGTAACCTTAGTGGTACCGAATGTAACATAAAGCCAACAGGTCGCCTTTGATTAAAATTACTTTACAGCTTCCCTAGACAAAAAGTGATGCAGATCTGGAGATTCCGTAATGTTTTAAAATTTCATTGGGAATTCATGAACCACTATGGGGTCATAACCCAGAAGTGAATTTTAAATCACATTAATAAATCATCAAAAATACATTAACAAGTAAACAAAAAAAAAAAGTAAAAATTTATTCCGATTTTATTTGGAACCTTGAAAAATAAATCAATAACACTTTTAGAATATTTTCACATGCTTTGTCCCCTTAATAACTTCTTTTTTTATACACTTATGTATTAAAAAATAATATTGCTACACATTATTTTAAAGGTTAATAGAAAAATAAGTTACTAAAGTTTGCCAAAATGTTCACCTAAGTTACTAAAGTTTAAAACGTTACAAAAATGTTACTCAATCTTTTGTCACCGGTTACATAAGTTACTGTCATAGTTTTAACCTTTTACTGCAATTTTTTTTTTTTTTGAACGACAACTTTTTGGACGTTATTATATGTTTTCATCTGTTTTATACCTTTAAATTTTCTTACGTTTTTATCTGTTTTGGTATTTTTTTTAACAATTTTGCACACATTTGTATGTTTTTTTACGTTTTTGGACGTTATTATACGTTTTGGACGTAATTTTATGTTTTGATATGTTTTCATATGTTCTTGGACGTTATTATACATTTTTGGACGTTGTTATACGTTTTCATACGCTTTCTTACATTTTCTTACGTTTTTATACGTAAAAACGTATAAAACATTTAAACATATTAAAGCAGATAAAACATATAAAACATACAAACGTATAAAAGCGGATAAAACATACATAGAAAACCATACAATAATGTATAAAAACGTAAAAAGGTACAAAGAAAAACGCACACACACGTACAAAAACGGATAAATTCATAAAAACGTACGAAAATGGACAAAAATATATACAAAAACGTACAAAAATTGAGAAAAACATATAAAAACGTAAAAAAAAAGTACGACAACAGAGAAAATCATAAACAAACGTGTAAAAACAGATAGAAACGTTCAAAAACAGACGGAAATATACAAAAACGTACGAAAATGGAGAAAAACGTAAAAAATTGTAAAAAAAGAACGACAACAGAGAAAAACATACACAAAACATATAAAAACGGATAGAAACTTACAAAAACATACAAAACGGACGAAAATATACAAAAACGTACGAAAATGAAGAAAAAAGTAAAAAAAGGTACGAAAACAGAGAAAACATACATAAACGTATAAAAACGGATAGTAACTTTTTTTTAAGGTTAAGTAACCTATTTAATAAACCCCGTGAACTATAGTAACTTGCTTGTAACATCTCAAACTATAGTGATGACGTGGACAAGGGAACCGGTATATCATCCGATTGCCCACCCTCATAATAACAAGAATGTCACTTTTTTAGATGTTGAGTAACCCATATAATAAACCCGTTAACTTGAGTAACCTCTCTATAACGTTTTAAACTTTATTAAATTAGGTAATATAGGGTTAGATTTCACCACAAGCTAATTTAGGTAAACCACGTAACACGTGCGCCTTTCTCAGCCACACGTGAAGCAGTCGAAGGAATATATTGTTCTTTTGTACTTTTATTTTTACTGTAATTGTTTATATCGGATCTTTTTTTAATTTGTTTTCATTTATAACTAATGTTGCAAAAATCGGTTAACTCGGCCGATTAATCGCCGATTACAAGGTAATCGGCTATATACCTTGTAGAATTTTGAAAATCGGCCAAAAAATCGGTCTAGGCAAAAAAACGGCCACTAATCAGTCAAAAATCGGCCAAATCGGCCGAATCAGCCAAAAATCGGTTGAATCGGCCAAATCGGTCAGCTTTAAAAAAATAAAAATTTAGGCATTCTACTTAATTTGGGGATCGTTTATTTCACTTATAACGCACAATGAGCCTCATAATCAGAATTGGAGCCTTTAATTGAGGTTTGGAAACATAGTAGGCTTGGAATCAGTTACGATCTTTAGTTTAGTTTCCAGAAATACCCAAAACATGAAAACAATGCCAATCCGATTAATCATCGATTAATCCCGCCTTGGCCAATTAATCGCGGCAGGATGGTCGACCGCCCGGCTACCGATTCACGATTTTTGCAACATTGTTTATAACTATAAAATTGTCTCGTACCATTTCTTTAAAACAAAATTTGTATATATAGTAACATCATTAAATTAATCAAATACTATTGTTAAAATGAATTTCACTTTAAAGGCAAATTTCCAGTTGTCAACATATAACATTTTGGTTTAGAACACAACTCTCACATGAATAATTTTAAGTGTTATTTTTATTTCTTTTTGTATCAAAAGTTAATTTTAAAGGCAAAGGTTCTCGTAATGATATAATTTGCACGTTTGTGGCTTTTGTGTATACGCTGTTCAAATATCTTTTTGAGTGTTATTTTTATTTCTTTTTGTATCAAAAGTTAAGAAGCAAATTTTTTTGATTAAAATACAAGGAAGCTTCTAAAAGTAAAACTCAACTGTTGATTCTCGGTGCATTGCACTTTGATCATCAAGGTTTGCGTGTATCTATACTTGCATGCTTTATTTAATGTTTAAACAATCAATCTTCTCCAACATTAGCATTTATGAAGAGCTTGTATGTTGGTGATTTTAGTGTCATCACTTATATTTTTTGTAATTGTGATTTACTTGAGATCAAAAGCTTAATCAGGTTTAGCTTACAGTCGAGTTAGGAGGTGCGGAGTGCATTCTCGTTTTAGCTAGTTTGATGCCGCTACGAACAAAGAGCGGGGGTCAAGGTGGTCGTGCCCCCTTGCAGGGTCATGGGGCATAGTCCCTTGCTGGGCCCAAATGGTATATTTGGTGCTCCAAACGGTTTTCCCTTCAAAAGTCATACTTTTTCCCCAACAGACATGACCCTTCCAGCCAACTGAATTTAACCGCTTATAACTGAATATAACTAATTTTCAGTTTGGTTTTTATAAACTAGAATTGATCTCTTTCAGAACATAACAATCATAACAACTTTCTGTGTATTGCTTTGATTTCTCATGCCTTAAAAACAAAATGTTGTTCTCTGTCTTATCCAATTGAGGATTTCGTGATACCCCAGGCATATAGGGTCAAAATACTTCAATCTGAAAGTAATTTCTACACGATTCAGAGAATACATCAGGATTATTACCACCCACACACTCTCAAGTTTCTAACATTGAATAATTAAAAGTAGTGTCAAACCAATTCAATGCATTAGAAATAGTACTTCTTAACAAAACTATATGGTAAAATACATAAAATTGATTAGTAGGCGTAAGTAAGTAAGTAACCAATGACACATTGAATTTAGTTAATGTCATAAATAGTCCCTGTGGTTTACCGGGTAAAACAAAAATGGTCCCTAAACTTTTTTTTCCCGGATCCATTCCCTGTGGTTTTGACCTGTAACGGGTTTGGTCCCTTGACCACTATCTCTGTTAGTTTGACAGTTAGTTCAAGGGCATATACATTTTTTCCTTTACATACGTATACACCTCATTAACATCACCAACATACAAACACTCATTTCATTCTCTTCCACCTAATTCTGTCACCTAATTCACTCTCTCTCACATAAACAATAATTCAACCACCTCTATAAACTACCATTGCCTCATCCAAACAACCACTCTCGCCACCACCGATTGCCGGCCAACCACTATCCCACCATTACCACCACCCACGTCGTCACCACCACCAACTATTCCATATCCACAGCGCCACTGATTGTACAATAAATTGCACGACCAGGCCTTCAATGATGACCAAAGGATTTATGGGATGTTGAGGGTGCGCCAAGCTTGTCTTTAACCTGAAATAAGAAATACTAAACCACTACGTTAAGTGATTGCGCAGGGGATGGACCCTGCGAACCACCTCCGGCGTGCGAGTAAGTATGTGTAATGGTAAGTTTGAGGTAAGTTGAGAGAGTACGGTTGAGATTCAGTTAACCTACCATGATTATGGCCCGTCTAATGCTATTTATAGGGGAGAAATAGGCTTTAGAGGGCGGTTGCACTTTGTTCGGAGATCATGGGGGCGTCCCATGATTTGTGGTAACCGCTAGGGCTTTGTAGCCCACGATCTCTGTTTTGGCGGGAAAGCCTAAAGGAAGAGGAGACGTGGGTATGACCAGGTCAAGGTAGCTCTCCGTTGTAGTTCCTTCGTAGGAGATACCCCGAAGGGCTTAAGGCTTCGATTGGCGGATTCCCACATGGTAACCACTTCATAGATGAATGGTTTTACGCCAATGAAACGTGTTAAGAGATTAACCCGGGCCTTCGAAGAGAGGGCTTTGCACAGGTTCGAAGGGGAGTCCTTCGACCCGTTCGAAGGGTACATCATCAAGCCCCCCAGTCGAAAGTGATATATACGTACGAGTATAAATTGCATTCGACTCAAAAAACATTCTACACTCTATCCCTTTCATCACAAATTCGTACGAAGAAGGATAAGTGCTTAAACATACTTTGCGCAATAAATGCGGCTAATAAATATGCAACTACCACCTTATGCTACAGCAGCTAAGATTTCGGTAACCACAAACATCTTTTTAAAAATTTAAAAACAATTTAGAGTCCGTATATGTCTCGGATTATAACTGCACGTGGATGGCTAGGATAAAGCTACAAATGATATACATAAACCCTTCATGATCCTAACCCTAGATCACTTTTTCTTTTGCGCCCAAAATACACATACACAACACTGTGCTTTGTGCTTCCGTTGAGCTTAAAGGTAATTTTTCCTCTCCGATCCTTTGTCCTTTTGCTCTCATAGTTTCTAGTTAAAGATGAGCATGGCAGCGAAAAGAATTATTAGGGAGCAAAAATGTATTCTATCAAAGCAGGCTTTGACAGAATTTCTTGGAAAATACCCCATACCCAAGGAGTTTAAAGTGATTCTTCCAAACGAAAACCAAAATATTTTTGATACTCCACCTGGGTATGTGGGCCTTTACGTTCATGCATTTACGGAATCAAACTTTAGGATTCCTATTCATCCCTTAATCCTAGAATTCTTACAATATTATCAAGTACATATTTCAAGATTGAATCCATTTGGCCTAGCCAAGTTGACCACATACATTGTTGTGTGCAAAACTTATGGCTATGAACCGACTCTGACTGTTCTTAGAGGGTTCATCAACCTTTGCCCGGGTGGTGATTGGATAACCTTGGCCAAGAGATGTGAGTATGATGTGCCTTGTTTAATTGCTAAACCCTTTGCCAATATAAGAAAATGGAAAGGCTTGTTCTTTTATGTACAAAACACGATCGTACCTTCAAAATATCCAGCCTTACTAGATAAAGCATTCCGGTTTGACGAGAAACGCTTTGATGATCCTTTACCATATCATATAAGGAGCAATCCCCTCTACCAACGTCTGGCACGCCACCCTTTTCATATTAAAACATTTCCTGAGTCAGTTCTTTATATGGCGGGCATCATTGATCATTGGGAAGGCTCTCCGATGAAACCTGAGATAATGTGTCAAGGGAAAAGTATGTATATATCTATTAGAATAGAGTAAATAACTTATCTGCTGATATTTATCTTTTCTCCTTTGTTGCTACAGGAATGGCATTCAGAAATTTTGTTGTTTCCCGTGGTAACAGAGAAGTTAGTTTCATCCCCCAGGATCTGAAAAATGTGAGCTATGGAGTAGGCTCTCCATCAATATCAGTTAACGATGAAGAGACCCCACACTTTGTGGAAAATGTGGCAGATTCTGATGATCCCCTTATCAAGGAATTTCAATCGAGGCTCGCACGGTCCTCCGGCATATCAGACAAGAAGAGTAGGAAAGGAAGAGTAGCTATGTCTGTGAAAACCCCTCCGAAAAGGAAATTATCTCTTCGAACCACTTCGACAAGAACGGTTAAACCCAAAAGCTCTCATGCTAAAAACTTCGTACATACCGCCCTAAAGATTCCCGAAGATCAAACTCCTAGTAAGTGAACTGATTGTTATGTCTTTCGCAGGTTTGCCTGATACGAAGGAGCTTCCGAGTGCGCTTGCGTGTCACCAATTGGTTGACAAGATGACACCTCCCAGCTGGAAAGGGATTTTGGACAATATGTCAATGGAGGAACTTTGTAACTTCCATTCCAAGAGCTATGCTAGACAGGTTGTTTTGGATAATCATCTTAACTCTCGAACAAGGGAATTGGTGCAAACGGTGGTAGCTGTGTGATGCGTGGTTTTGTAACCTTACAACAGGTTTTACCTCTCGAGGGATCTCAAGAGGCTTACAACCCCACCAGGCAGTGTACCTGACCGATGTAGTATAGTGTAGTGGTAAGTACGGGGGATTGATCGTTCTCCACAGGGAATAGTGTTCGTTAGGTGTGAAGGTCTACTCTAATTAGGTCTAAAGGTTGAGGAAGATTCTTTTTATGTTTTTATATTTTTATGAAAGCAAGTAAAATCTCGGTTTTGAAAGAGTGGGCGGAATTAGTTGCTAGTCAACTAACCCAAAATTACTACGGATGCAAATAAAATAAATAACTGAAAATAAAATGTGGTGAGAAACTTATGTGTAGAGAAATGTGTTTACTTAGATTTCCTTACTCCCTAACTATCTTTTACCAGTTAATTAGTGTGTATTAGTCGCGTGGATGACGGGTGTATTCCTTAATACCAATCGTGGGGTGGCGTACTTACTTCCCCAACTCTACAAGCTCCTACTTCACTCCTATGTCGAGCCGGCTAGGAAGCTCCTAACATGGGATCACTAGAATTCGCTTGTGCATTAAATACAACCATAAAAACCTTTAGTACGCATTTGGTTCATGTTTCTTAAGACGTTCAAGCAAGTTACCGAATAGGAAGTTAGCCAGTTTTCTTAAGCCTAACATAGATAAACAATCATCCAATACAACTAACAACACACTAATAACCAATAATCAATAGCTAGGTTTCATTAGATCTAAGCAAACACAAGATAAATTTAGCCTAACATGTTAATCAAAAGACAAGAATAAGATAAAATCAAACAACACATAGACATATTGAATGATTAATTGATAACTTATCTTCAATGTAACATGGAAGATCTCAAGGCAAAAAGCCTTGAAAAAGTAGCTAAAATCGTCTTAGGGTTTTCTCCCAAAATTCCACACACTAAGCCCTCCCTAATGACAAAAAATTAGAAAACTATATATAGATTTTTGGATCTGACGGCGTCACCTTATGGAGTGTGACGCCGTCACCTCGCCGCTTTTAGGGTTCCCGGATGACCTTCTTGACGCCGTCCCTCTTTAGCTCTTCAAAAATCCATTCTGGCTTATCAAGGCTTGACGCCGTCGAACCTTGAACGTGACGCCGTCCCCTTTTGATTTAAGCCGTGACGCCCTTGATCAAGTTAAAGCGTGACGCCGTCAGAATTTACATGCTATTTTCACTGGCCTATCATGAGTAAATTTCACGTCCACTTTTTCTTGCCAAAGCATGACGCCGTCCAGAGTTAATTGTGACGCCGTCAAAGGTAACTTTCAGCCGATTTTTGAGACTTTGTCGTTTTCTTCACTTTTATGCTCCAAAAACGTCCAAAATGCCTCCTTTTCCAGATTTCTCCTCAAAAGTACCTAAAATGACAAAAGGAACGATTTAGGGCAATATTTGATCAAATAAATACGATTTAGGGCTTAAATGACCCCTTAAAAGCGGTACACTTTTCACTTCATCAAATACCCTTACACTTGAGATTTGCTTGTCCTCAAGCAAATGCGCTTTTATTCTAATCAAAATACAAGTTAGGGGTCATTTAATGCAAACATAAAAGTAATTACAACAAATAATCGTTCCACTTCAATCATAATAAGCACGGAGATTACATACTAGCACCTCACAAGTAGTGTTTAGATACTCACATCTCTCAAGTGTCATCAAAATAAATCTCATAAATGAAAACGGATAATATCTCTCACTACCTGTCATAGCAAATAGATTACCATAGGCTTGGGAAAGGATCGAAAACCTCCTCCACTAGGCGTAAGCACCAAAGATAAACTATCAAAGAGGGCTTTTAAATGGGTTATAACGTTAGGTGTAGGGAAAAGGAAAACACGGTTTTGTTGGATAAGGGATATTTTACTGGTGGCGAGTTAAAGATCTTGATTAATTACATGTACTATACAACGTTGCTAAGCCAAGACTAGACTCGATCTTAAGCTAGAAACGAAATAACAAAAACAAAAACATAAAATAAACATAAAATGAAACGGGATGGTAGTCCGTATGTTTTTTCTATTTTTCATTTTCTCATTTTTTTGTGTTTTTCTTGATTTTTTTTTTTTTTTTTTTTTTTTTTTTTTTTTTTGCATACACTTTTGCCCTACCATCCAAAATAATACATCATAGGGGCATTGCATTCCCCTTACACTTGAATTTTTACATAACTTTACAAATACTAATCTAATGACTCGAATTAAGATAATTGAAAAACTTGAAGTACTTTTAAAACATTTAGCACATATGGGGGTAATAAATGATATTCTTCCCCATTACTCCATTACACTAATACTTTACCCATGAGTCCCAATCGTCCCAAAACAATATGTACAAGGATATGACTCGACTTAGCAACCATGTAATCAACTAGATAATTAACTTGGGTTTAAACAAATGTTGTAACAATAATGCACTAAAGATGAGTGCATACAAGGTAGGCTAAGGCGATTTGGGTGTACATTTAAGTGGGGTGTAACAAATTCTTCCTTTAAGTAAAATGCTTAAAGGTCGAAACGAAAAGATAGGCTCTGAGGGGTGTACTAGGGGTATCGTGTACTAAAAATGAGTACAACGCAAAGGGTGTGGGAGAATTACTTGACCAATGTAGCCAACGTAATTATAACAAAAACACAGGTGTAAAACAATGGGTTAATCCTAATGCCTCTTATCATGTAGCAAATCTAACTACACGAGTGTAGTCTCACTTGTGGCCTCGGAATGGTCCTAACACAAGTTCTAGAATCTAAGTGCTACCGGTACACACATCATAGCATAAATGCTTTTCCTACCAATTCTAGGGGTGAACCTCACATATTTGGGGTGGAAAAATTTTTTTAGTGGTACGGTTTTTGTGCTAGTCATATAACTCCTATCCGTGAGACGCTCATTAAGATCAAAGTTTCACTCCTATATGTTGTAAAAAAATTTTAAATTTGGCACAAAAATTACCCTAACAAGTATTTCTCTCAGTTTTAATACACATCTACTATTAAACAAACAAAAATCAAGCGCAATGGCATTCTCTAAAATCGTACTTTTACCCCCTTACACTTAAGATGAACATTGTCCCCAATGTTCAAATAACAAGATGTAAAAGTAAATAAAGTAAAAGAATGAAATCAAATACTCCCCTGATTCGCTCGGTGGATAATGAAATTACACGGTTAAATCTTCCTCCAAAGTAATGTAGAAGCTCCATGACTAATGCATCGCCACAAGCTTGATCCAAAAACATCTCCTTGTCCAAAATAACCTGTTAAACCTGAGAAAACAAACACGAAAACCTGCATAACATCGGCGGGAAAAAATCTATATATAAGGATATAATGCTTGTGGAATGATAATTTTGCAGATTCCTGGAGATTATAAGTTGGAGATTTTAATAAAAACTTTTCTAAAAACAAAACTTTCAAAAATTTCTGAAAATTAAATCTGACGCCGTCAGGTTATAAACCTTGACGCCGTCAGAAATGACCTGACAAAAATTTTCATTTTAAGTTTCCGGAAAATTTCTGGAAAAACCTTTACCTTACTTCCTGGAATTCCTGCAAAACATCATTATGACTCGATACAAGCATTTGACTCAAACAAATACGAATATGTATGCTAATTTATTATTATTACGATTCATGTTAATTTGTGTTCTAATAAACCGATTTAGATTTCCCTTACACTTATCTTTTGCAAAATACCTTTATATGTAGTTAAGACGAAGTTAAAAACAACATAAAGCATTTTCACAAATTACTTTTGAACATGAATCAATACTAATAAAAATTAAACACACATACGGAAAATAAAATCAAACAAACAAATAAATAAACACACAAAGCAAATAAAACAAATGAAGCTTGGGTTGCCTCCCAAGAAGCGCTTTTCTTTATTAACGAGTCTTGTAGCTAGACTCAAAGTCCATCTATCTAGTGTCGCTTATGCTCACGTACCCGAGTGTGAGCCATCTAATTGTTGCCTCATCTTTCTTGTATTCATCATTTAGCTCCAAACATCCATGATAATATCTCTTATTTTTCTCATGTGGATATTTGAGCCCCTTACCCTTATCATTCTCACTTAACAAGTCGATAGGCATAATTCTATTGCAGGATTCAATGGGGTAGTTCTTAAATCTAGGATGTGCTCGGGGCATTTGATAGACAAAATCTTCATCCCCATCCGAGAATGTAATTAACCCGTCCACAAGTTTTTCGTCAAGGTTGGTCAACCTTTTGAAGGGTTCTCCAAAAATGACTTGGGTTAATTTGTCATCGATAAATTCTCCTAAGTTCTCCATAACCATAAAATCCACCAAATACACAAAACTTCCTACGAACACGTGTAGTGGCTTAATCCTAGCAACAATGTTATCTCCTTGATATTCAAGCTCATCTACCATGATTTTATTATAATTAGCACGAGAGATAATGTTCATAGGCAAAGATGAGTTAAGATAAGCATAAAAATCATGATAACCAATTTTACATGGGAATTGCATGTTAAAGAGGCTATCCTTATCGATCTTAGTCCTAGGGTCAACATACTTAAAGGGATCAATTTCCTCTTTTCCCCATTCCTCGTTAACTACTTCTCCATTACCGATATCCTCATCGGAGTCTGAGTAGTAAAATGGACTAACATAGTCATTCTCATGGTCAGACTCCTCCATCTCAGAATTGTTACCAAAGTGGTGGTCGGGTGAAAGGTTGTTGTTTGCTACTATGGGGGCGGGAACGGGTAGTTGAAAATTTGCACGGCGAAAAACACGAATAACAGGGATCAAATGACCAATGTTACTCATGAGGTAAGTGGAAGGTATTACAAACAAAAGTACAAAGAAATAAGATAGACTAAAGAAAATCTAGAAAAAGAAAATAAAAATCTCACTAGAAAGGAATCTAGTGAGTAGACCTAATAGAAATAAAAATTCAACCTAAACAATAACTATTCCCCGGCAACGGCGCCAAAAACTTGATGCGTGGTTTTGTAACCTTACAACAGGTTTTACCTCTCGAGGGATCTCAAGAGGCTTACAACCCCACCAGGTAGTGTACCTGACCGATGTAGTATAGTGTAGTGGTAAGTACGGGGGATTGATCGTTCTTCACAGGGAATAGTGTTCGTTAGGTGTGAAGGTCTACTCTAATTAGGTCTAAAGGTTGAGGAAGATTCTTTTTATGTTTTTATATTTTTATGAAAGCAAGTAAAATCTCGGTTTTGAAAGAGTGGGCGGAATTAGTTGCTAGTCAACTAACCCAAAATTACTACGGATGCAAATAAAATAAATAACTGAAAATAAAATGTGGTGAGAAACTTATGTGTAGAGAAATGTGTTTACTTAGATTTCCTTACTCGCTAACTATCTTTTACCGGTTAATTAGTGTGTATTAGTCGCGTGGATGACGGGTGTATTCCTTAATACCAATCGTGGGGTGGCGTACTTACTTCCCCAACTCTACAAGCTCCTACTTCACTCCTATGTCGAGCCGGCTAGGAAGCTCCTAACATGGGATCACTAGAATTCGCTTGTGCATTAAATACAACCATAAAAACCTTTAGTACGCATTTGGTTCATGTTTCTTAAGACGTTCAAGCAAGTTACCGAATTGGAAGTTAGCCAGTTTTCTTAAGCCTAACATAGATAAACAATCATCCAATACAACTAACAACACACTAATAACCAATAATCAATAGCTAGGTTTCATTAGATCTAAGCAAACACAAGATAAATTTAGCCTAACATGTTAATCAAAAGACAAGAATAAGATAAAATCAAACAACACATAGACATATTGAATGATTAATTGATAACTTATCTTCAATGTAACATGGAAGATCTCAAGGCAAAAAGCCTTGAAAAAGTAGCTAAAATCGTCTTAGGGTTTTCTCCTAAAATTCCACACACTAAGCCCTCCCTAATGACAAAAAATTAGAAAACTATATATAGATTTTTGGATCTGACGGCGTCACCTTATGGAGTGTGACGCCGTCACCTCGCCGCTTTTAGGGTTCCCGGATGACCTTCTTGACGCCGTCCCTCTTTAGCTCTTCAAAAATCCATTCTGGCTTATCAAGGCTTGACGCCGTCGAACCTTGAACGTGACGCCGTCCCCTTTTGATTTAAGCCGTGACGCCCTTGATCAAGTTAAAGCGTGACGCCGTCAGAATTTACATGCTATTTTCACTGGCCTATCATGAGTAAATTTCACGTCCACTTTTTCTTGCCAAAGCATGACGCCGTCCAGAGTTAATTGTGACGCCGTCAAAGGTAACTTTCAGCCGATTTTTGAGACTTTGTCGTTTTCTTCACTTTTATGCTCCAAAAACGTCCAAAATGCCTCCTTTTCCAGATTTCTCCTCAAAAGTACCTAAAATGACAAAAGGAACGATTTAGGGCAATATTTGATCAAATAAATACGATTTAGGGCTTAAATGACCCCTTAAAAGCGGTACACTTTTCGCTTCATCACTGTGAGAGGTAAAATGGATGCTATTTTAGCCAAAGAGAAGGACAGGGATTGTTAGTATGATGAATTGGAAGCTAGGTGCAAAGAAGCATTGGAGGATTTAGAGAAGAATCCAATTGTCCAAGATATGCGAATGAAAATCAATAGTCTCGAGGGACAGTTGAGGGAATCTTGTGAGAGATTGCAGGTAGAGGAGGCTAAGGTGTCTCGATATAGAGCACAGATTACAACACTTAATTCCACATGTGCAGGTCTCGAAGCCGAAAAGGCTAGGTTGGTTGAGCAGGATGTCCAGCTTTGCAAGGAGATTGATGAACTTAAACTCCAATGTGAGAAATTTAAGAAGGATAGAGCTGAGGTGGTCTCGAAGGTTGTTCCTCATGTTGCCATGGAATTGTACCATAGTGATGAGGTGGGGGAAGTCATTGGGAGGCTGGTGAAAGCAGCCCTTTTCTATGGTACATGTACGACATTAGAAGAAATTGTTCAAACAAAGAAACCTGTGGTTTTGTCGGAGATACCTTACTATCGTCCGAATTCTGAGCAAGAGTATAATAATGCTGGCAATGCGTTCACTACAGCAGAATACCCTTTTCCTCACCGAAGTAACCAAAGACCCTTCAGCTTCAGTAGAAGATCTCCTGGCAAGGAAACCGAGGAAGGTTCAGCCCCCCTCTACAACCAAGAAGACTACGTCTGTGAGGCCTTCGTCTCCATTAAAGAACCCCAATTTCTCGAAGAATGCATAATGGCTGCCATGCTAGCAGTAATGTAGTCTTAAGGGTGACTTGTACCCTTTTTGAACAACGTCCCATTATGTTTGTTAGGCGTTTGCATGTTTGAACAATTTATCCTTGCTTTATGTTGGGCTTCGACCTATGCCTCAAACAATTGCTTTAGCATTTTTTGATGGCTTTGACCATGCATGGTCTTAGTAGTACCATTTAAGGGATAATGTCCCTTTTTGAATGTCATACTTTCCTTCTCTTACGCTTATATTAAACGTACACATACAACCTAAGGTTATAACCTTATTGTGTGTATTTTGAACCAAGATTTTCTGCAATCGTATAATTTGACTGCGACAGAGGGTCGCGACCCACTCCGTTTTTATCCTTAAGTTGCAAAGGGCTTAGAATACTCTAAGACTTTATAGAAAATTTAATGTGAATTGTAATGGATGTTATTTTCATACAAGACATGTGTCTTGCTTCATCCTTCGACATTGAAACTTGTAAAGTACTTGGCTGAACAAATCTTTGTTGTAAATAACGAAACAAGAGATTTGAGGGAAATGCGTTATATCATTAAGTGGGTAGGGAGAATTACATCATTTTAAAAAATGAACACTAAGAAACCTACCATTAATGCTTCTTTCCCTAAGTGAGAAGAATGCTTTACATGAATTTGAAAAAACAAACTGAGTGCTTTTAATGATAGTAAATCCTATATGTAAAACTTACGAAGATTGGTACCATTCCAAGTCCTATCCATGACCTCTCCCTTAAGTGTTGCGAGTTTGTAGGCTCCATTGCCGTAGGCTTCCGATATGACATAGGGTCCTTCCCATGTGGGCCCTAGGTTTCCTTCGTATTCAGCCTTGCTTGCGCTGTTTAACCGAAGGACATATTCACCTAGCTTAAATGTTGAGGGTCGAACTCGATTGTTGTAGTACTTTTTAAATTTCTGTTTATAGATAGCCTCTCTGATTGAGGCTATTTCTCTTCTTTCTTCAAGAAGATCGAGGTTTTCCCGAAGCCTTTCTTCATTAGTCTTCTCTACAAAGTTCACAATGCGTTCTGTTTCGATAATTATTTCAGACGGTATAACAGCCTCCATTCCATAAGTGAGGCTAAAAGGAGTCTCCCCATGGCTTGACTTGGGGTGCGTCCTATGTGCCCACAAAACTTGGGGTAGTTCGTCTACCCACCCATGATGGCTTCGTCCCAACCTCTTCTCAATGCCGTTAATGATGTCCCTATTGGTAACTTCGACTTGCTCATTACCCTGAGGATGGTAGACGGAAGTGAATGACTGCTTGATCTTTAGGCCTTCGCAAAAGACCGGGAACACCCCTTCGGCGAACTGCTTTCCATTGTCAGAGATGATAATGTGAGGAACGCCAAAACGACATATTATATGTTCCTACACGAATTTTTACATATACCTTCCTGTTACTGATGCCAAAGGCTTTGCTTCAACCCATTTGGTGAAGTAATCGATGGCTACAACCAAGAATTTTACCCCTCCTGGAGCTACTGGTAGGGGTCCAACTATATCAATTCCTCATTGACAGAAAGGCCATGCTGAAGTGACTGAGGTCATGTCTTGCTTAGGCATTCTTGGAACTTTCGAGTGGATCTGACATGCTTCACACTTTTGTATTATCTCTATTGCGTCCCTGTGCATGGACGGCCAATAATATCCGAGCTTCATTACTTTCGAGACAATGGAACGAGGGCCTGAGTGTAAACCGCAGGATCCTTCATGTACCTCACAGATGATGTTCGAAGCTTGCTTTGGTCCCACACAACGAAGCCATAGAGATAAGAAAGATCTCCTGTAGAGATTATCCCCAATAAGTCTATATTGGGGTGCCTTGACCCTGACCTTTCGTCCTAACTTTGGGTCTTCAGGAAGGATACCACTGATCAAGTATTCCCTTATTGGGGTCATCCAATTTGGGCCTTCTTCAGGTATGATATCAGATACTTCGCCTCTTTTTATTGACCTGTCAGCCAATACTTCTACCAAAACTTCCTTCGTCAGATGAGCAAATGCCATCAAAGCTAGCTTGCTCAAGGCATCTGCTTTCTTGTTTTGATTTCTGCGAACATGTGCTATCTCATAGGAATCGAAACCCTGAATAAGCTCTTTAGCTTTATCCAAATATTGTTTGATGGTGGGCTGCCTTGCTTCGTAAGAGCCCTTGATTTGGTTGGCGACTAGCTGCGAGTCCACAAAAATGGAGAGGTTTTGAACCTCCATCTCCTTTGCAAGTCGAAGACCGGCTAACAAAGCCTCGTACTCCGCTTCATTATTGGTGGCTTCGAACTCAAAACGTAATGCATAAGTATACTCCTTCCCTTCCGGACTGACTAGCATTAGACCTGCTCCTGAACCGTTGGAGCTTGAGGCTCCATCTGTGTATAGTTTCCACCCCTCCTTCGTCTTTGGGGGCTTTTCTTTTGGGATTTCCTTGTCTTGGCTAGGCCCGGAGGGTGTTTCAGCAAGAAAGTCTGCAAGTATCTGGCCTTTGACGGAGTTTTGACCCTTGTACTCTATTTCATGCTCCCCCAGTTTGATGGCCCATTTAGCCACTCTACCCGATTTCTCCGGCTTTGCCAATATCTGTTTAATTGGCTTGTCGGTCAATACTGTGATGGCATGAGCTTGGAAGTACCTTCGAAGACGCCTTGCGGAATAAACCAAAGCTAAGATCAGCTTTTTCAACTCCGGATAGTTCAATTCGGCCCCTTGCAGGACCCTGCTAACAAAGTAAATCGGGACTTGTTTCTTATCCCTTTCTGCCAAAAGAATAGCACTGATGTTTTCGAAGGATGCCGCAATGTACATGAACAACACTTCGCCTTTGATTGGGGCTGTAAGTGTCGGTAGGATTTCCATAAATTCCTTCAGCTTTTGGAAAGCGGCTTCTGCATCACAACTCCATTGGAAAGTATTTTTATCCGTGCACCCCTTGAGTGTTTTGAAAAATGGTAAAGAACGATCTGTCCCTTTCGACAGGAATGTGCTGAGTGCTGCGAGCTTCCCATTCAGGCTCTGTACTTATTTCAATGACTTTGGAGCTTGTAGATCAGTGATGGCTTTGACTTTCGAAGGGTTAGCTTTGATCCCTTGCTTTGTAATTAGATGCCCCAAGAATTGTCCTTCTTCTACGCCGAAGGAGCATTTCTTTGGGTTAAGCTTCATGTTGATTGCCCTTAATTGATCGAGGGTTTCTTGAATGTCGGAGAGTAGGTCTTCCTCAGTCCTACTTTTTATTACCATGTCATCAACGTAGGCTTCCAAGTTCCTTCCTATTTGCTTGTGGAAGGCTTTGTCTACCAAACGTTGATAAGTTGCCCTTGTGTTCTTTAGACCGAAGGGCATTTTCTTGTAGCAATAGACACCCTTTCCTGTGTAGAAGGTTGTCTTCTCCTCATCTTCCTCCACCATTTGTATTTGGTGAAACCCCTTGTAGGCATCAAGAAAACATTTCAAACGAAAACCCGATAGGGATTCGACCTTCCAATCAATTTCTGGTAGAGGGTAGCAGTCCTTCGGGCAAGCTTTTTTGATGTCGGTGAAGTCAACACACATTCGCCACCCTCCGTCACTCTTCTTTACCATAACTGGATTGGCTACCCAGGTTTGGTATTTCACTTCCCTGAGAATTCCTGCTTGTACAAGCTCATCCACCTCTTTATAAGCGGTTGCGCTCCTTTCAGGTGCCAGACTTCGTCGTTTTTGCTTAATTGGTTCAATGTGCTTGAACTCATTAAGCTTGTGTTCTGTGCCGAAGGGCTTGCCATCGATCATAAGAGTCCGAGGAACCCCCGTCATATCTGAGTACGTCCATGCGAAGACGTCTTTGTTGGCTTTGAGTAGCTTCTCCAAGTCTGCTTTAAAGTTAGCAGGGAGTTGTTTCCCGATTACCACCGTTTGCTCTGGATAGAGCTCATTTACCACAATACGTTCTTCGGCATCTGTACAACTTAGAATGGCCTTCGGAGGCTCTTCGGGACTTTCCTTGATCTTTTTGCCAATATCTCCGGTCTTCCCCTGATTGTAACTGGAGAACACGGTTCCTATCCCATAAGGTGTATAGAATTTGACTGTTGCATCTGTCCGGTCTTCCCCTAGCAATCCTTCCTATCAATAGGTTGTAAGGAGAATCAGACCTTACGATAGCAAATGTGAGGGTTTCTGTCCTTGCGAGCTTGCCTTCTCCTATTGTAATGTCCAATGGTACTTCTCCCAGAGGCCAAGAATGCTCACCGGAGAACCCTACCAAAGGTATCTTCGAATCAACCCGTTGCGATCTGATCGAAGGCTTGAGCTTAAGAAAACAATGCTCGTATATGATTTCGCAGGAGCTTCCGCAGTCCATGTAGGCTCTGTTTACTTCTCGGTTGAAGACTAGAACTTTGATAACCACTGGATCATTCGAAGGGACTTGGCCTGTAATAGGAGGAAATGTTACCTCCCCTACTTCGCTTACCCCTTGCTCCGTTACCTTTCTTTTTAAGCCGGCTTCGCCCCCAACGAACCATGAGTATTGGGGCTTCGAGAGGAGTAGTATCTTTAGCCAATTGAGTGTCGGACATTTTTTCCTTTCCCTTCTTGATCCCCTTCACCAGATGTGCCAATTGGCTGGACTTTATAGCCTCTTCTATCTGTTTCTTTAGCTCCCTGCAACTGTTCGTATCATGGCCATAATCTTCATGAAAATGATAATACTTGCTTGTATCCCTGTTTTTACCATTGCTTGTCATGCGAGGGGGTGCTTTGAAGGCTTTAGCAGCCCTTTCCGTAGCAAGTATTTCTTTCGGAGACTTAGTTAAACTTCCCATCAAACTGTGATTAGGACCTTTATACGTAGAAAACCTGTCTCTGCCTTTGTTCTTGTTCTTGGACCCTTCCCACACAGAATGCTTTGAGAACTTGTTGTTGTTGTCTCTGTCAACCGGAGCACCATTAGTAGATACTTCTTTTGCTTCAATCCAAGTATACGTCTTTTCCATTAACCCCTTGTAAGTTTTCGGGAGGTCGGTGGATAAGAATTCCACCAAACTCCGATTTCGAAGACCATGTACGAAACCCGAAATGCGCTGATCTTCATGAAGACCCAAGATCTGTAAAGTTTCATCAGTGTACCTAGTAACGAAGGCCCTTGTGCTTTCGTTTTCTTTTTGTTTGATGTTGTGCACCGTTAGATGGGTCCTAGTAAACTTCTTTTGCTGACTGAAGTGTGACCGAAACTTAGCCTTGAGATCATCAAGATTGACAATGCTGTCAGGCTTTTGCCCATTCCACCAAATACGGGCAGAATCCCATAGGGTATAAGTAAACATGTGACAGGCCACAGGCATAACCCACTTTTTCATCTTAATAGCCCCTTCGAACAAATGTAAGAAATTGTCCGGATCCCCCTTCCCATCATAAGTCCCAATATGCGAAGGCATTTTCAACCCATCAGGCAAAGGGTAATCTTCTATCCACCCAACGAAGGGTGTAGCCGAACCCATGGGGTCCGAGTATAGACAATTATAAGGTGGTGCATACATGGGGACATTATTGTAAGGATTGTTGTTTGGGGGCATTCCCATAGGAGTTTGGCTTGGGTAGGACTGATAAGGTGTGTTCATGGCGAACGGATAACCGTTTCCCATGGCATACGGAGGGTACGCCATAGGATGCCCGAAGGGCATATTCCCATAAGGTTGAGGGAGACTCGTGTTATTAGGTTGTCCATTTACTGGAGGATATAAACTTTGAGGATAAGACTGAGTTTGAAACGAGGGGTACATACCATTGGGAGGAAGATTTCCTCTCATATTAATTGTAGATGGATTGCCTTCAACGCCTGATGCGTGAGAAGGCTGCAACGGAACCCCAGCTTCATTCCTTCCAAGATGAGCTGCTAACAACGGAGGTAGGTTCACCCCCACTTCTTCCCTTCGCTGGCTCCTACCATTGGAGCCTTCCGTAACCACCCCTTCTCTTCTTGTCGGAGCCCTCTCCGAGACTCCTTCGAACCCAACAGACCTTCGGCCTAGCCTTCGGCCAACTGGTGACCCAATCCTTAGGGTTGAGAGTGTTGGTCCATGAGTCGGAGGCCTAGGCTCCATTTCCATTTCTTCATCATACTCGTCACTTGAGTATTCCAACTCTCTTCGCATCTCAGAATTCCTAACTTGCCTTTTGCGAGCCCTTAAGAGAGATTCCAACACTTCGTGGTTGTCTCCGACAAAGGCTGGGCTAATAATAGGCTCCGGATTAGCTGATGTCGAAGTATGATGGTTGGGTGTTGTTTCTGGGTGAAAACGTGTTGTGAACGTGGAGGCGGTTATTGGGGGAAGGTTGTTGGAGTCATTGATTGGTATTGGCGCCAAGGTCGAGAAACCCAGTGTGGGAGTATCTTCTCTTCCTTGATCCATTCTGGAATAATAGTGAAAGTAGTTGGTTGGTTATAAGCTTGGAAATAACGAGACCAATTGTAGCGGTCCCACGGATGGCGCCACTGATTGTACAATAAATTGCACGACCAGGCCTTCGATGATGATAAAAGGATTTATGGGATGTTGAGGTTGCGCCAAGCTTGTCTTTAACCTAAAATAAGAAATACTAAAACACTACGTTAAGTGATTGCGCAGGGGATGGACCCTGCGAACCACCTCCGGCATGCGAGTAAGTATGTGTAATGGTAAGTTTGAGGTAAGTTGAGAGAGTACGATTGAGATTCAGTTAACCTACCATGGTTATGGCCCATCTAATGCTATTTATAGGGGACAAATAGGCTTTAGAGGGCGGTTGCACTTTGTTCGGAGATCATGGGGGGGTCCCATAATTTGTGGTAACCGCTAGGGCTTTGTAGCCCACGATCTCTGTTTTTGCGGGAAATCCTAAAGGAAGAGGAGACGTGGGTATGACCAGGTCAATGTAGCTCTCCGTTGTAGTTCCTTCGTAGGAGATACCCCGAAGGGCTTAAGGCTTCGATTGGTGGTTTCCCACATGGTAACCACTTCATAGATGAATGGTTTTACGCCAATGAAACGTGTTAAGAGATTAACCTGGGCCTTCGAAGAGAGGGCTTTGCACAGGTTCGAGGGGGAGTTCTTCGACCCGTTCTTAGGGTACATCATCAGCCACCAACCACCATCCATACCCATAACGCCACCACCTCCAGCAGCCATCCAAGTCCCATATTTTAGTTTTTGTGGATTTTTTTTATGCAGATCTGACTTTTATTCAAATTTGAAGTTCTTTGTGTAAGGGTGGTTTCGAAGGTGGTAGATCTATTCGGTAACAGTGGTGGTTTAAAGGTTATGGTGATGGTTGAAGGTTATGGTATAACAATGGGTTTACAAACCATTATTTTCTCCTAACAGATCCGGCTAGATTTGGTGAGCTATGTGTCGGGTTTCAGTGAATGAGGTCAAAATAATTATAAAGTGTATTAGATTCTTGTTTCGTATTGAAGTGTGTACCGAAAATGAGTTTTTGGACTGCAATTTCCATGAATTTTAGGAAGAAGTATGTGATGTTTTGGTTGCAATTGAGGGGTAGTGGCTATTCGAGGCACTTAGTCTGGTTTGGTCTTTAATTGTTCAATACCTTGCTGAGGTTCTTTATTTGGTTGGAGAGTAGGAGCTGGTGCATCAGTTCACTTTTTGCTTGAGAGTTGGCTCGAAATTTGAATAATTGATAGATTTTCCAGTAAAGTACTAGAAGAGTGATTTAGTTATTTTCTCTTTTTGAGTTGGGATGGATAAGGGAGAATGAAAATTTCATTTTGCATAGGGCATGTTTTAGTTATCTTGGACGTCACTTGGCGAAACAAGATCTAGCAAGTTAAACGACACATGGAAGGCAAAGCTAGCTTGCAAGAAGTTAACTCGGATGTGACAAAAATCTATCTTTCAGACCATATTCCTATTCTTTGAATAGGTATTTTTAGATTGAATATATGGTCCGAATTTGATATGCAATGGGTGGTTTGAATTTTTATTTTACCTCTTTCTCTTTCTGGATTATAGAAATAAAAAATAATTATATATTGCAAAAGAAAATTAGAGGATGAAGATGAGGGTATATTCGTTGATTGTACAAATAATTGCACGATCAAGCCTTCGATGGTGATCAAAGGAATAATGGGGTGTTGAGATTGCGCCAAGCTTGTTCTTAACCTGAAATAAGAAATACGAAGACACTACGTTAAGTGATTGCGCAGGGGTTGGACCCTGCGAACCACCTCCGGCGTGCAAGTAAGTATGTGTATGGGTAATGTAGGTTGTAAATGGCGAGAATGAAGTTAACTTACATTGTTCATGCCCGACTAAGCTATTTATAGGGGAGAAATAGGCCTTAGTGGGCAGTTTGCACATGTTTCGGAGATCATGGGGGCGTCCCATGATTTGTGGTAACCGCTAGGGCTTTGTAGCCCACGATCTCTGTTTTGGCGGGAAAGCCAAGGGAAGAGGAGACGTGGGTTTGACCAGGTCAGGATTGTCCTTCGTGCTAGTTCCTTCGTAGGAGATACCCCGAAGGGCTTGAGGCTTCGATTGGCGGATTCCCACATGGTAACCAATTCGCAGGCGAATGGTTTTACGCCAATGAAACGTGTTAGGAGATTAACCTGGGCCTCCGAAGGGAGGGCTTTCTACAGGCTCGAAGGGGAGTCCTTCGACCCGTTCGGAGGGTACATCATCAAGCCCCCCAGTCGAAAGTGATATATACGTACAAGGATAAATTGCATTCGACTCAAAAAACCTTCTGCACTTTATCCCGTTCGTCGCAAATTTGAACGCAATGAAGATAAGTGCTTCAACAAACTTTGCGCAATAAATGCGACTAATAAATCTTCAACTACCACTCTATACTACAGCAGCGAAGATATCGGTAAACATCTTTTCAAAAATTAAAAAATTAGTCTCCATGTATATCTCGGATTATAACTGCACGTGGATGGCTAGGATGAAACTACAAAGGATATTCATAAACCCTTCATACTTCCAACCCTAGATCATATTTTCTTGTGCGCCCAAAATACACGTAGACGACTTTGTGCTTTGTGCTTCAGTTGAGCTTAAAGGTAAATTTTCCTCTCCGATCTCTGTCCTTTTGCGCTCATAGTCTCTATTTCAAGATGAGTATGGCAGCGAAAAGAGCTATTAGGGAGCAAAAATGTACTCTATCAGAGCAGGCTCTAATAGAATTTCTTAAAATATATCCCATACCTGAAGAGTTTAAAGTTATGCTTCCCAATCAAAACCAAAATGTTTTTGATGCTCCAGCGGGTTATGTGGGGCTTTATGTGCATGCATTTACAGAATCTAACTTTAGGATTCCGATCCACCCCTTAATCCTAGAGTTTCTACAATATTATCAAGTACATATATCCAGGCTGAACCCTTTTGGCTTAGCCAAGTTGACTACTTCCATCGTTGTATGTAAAGCTTACGGGTATGAGCCAACACTGAATGTGCTTAGAGGTTTTATAAACCTTTGTCCTGGTGGTGATTGGTTAACATTGGCCAAAAGAAATGAGCCCGATGTGCCTTGCTTAATAACTAAACCTTTTGCCAAAATAAGAAAATGGAAATGTCTATTTTTCTATGTGCAAGATACGATCATACCTCCCAATTATCCGGCGTTGCTAGATAAAGACAATCGTTTTGACGAGAAACGCTTCGATGATCCTTTGCCGCACTTCGTAAGAAGCTATCCCCTCTACCAACGTCTTGAACGTCACCCATTTGATGTGCAAACGTTTCCTGAGCCAATATTGTTTCTGGCGGGCATTATAGATCATTGGGAAGGCTCTCCCTTGGAACCTGAGATAATCTGCAATGGGAAAAGTATGTATGTACCTATTCAAATAAAGTAAATGACTTATCTGATGGTATTTATCTCATTTCTTTTTTCTGTAGGGATGGCATTCAGGAACTTCGTTGTAGCCCGTGGTACTAGAGAGCTTAGTTTTGTCCCCAAAGAGCCAAATAATGTGAACCATGAAGTAGGTTCTCCATCAACATCAACTAATAATGACGAGACTCCGCATTTTGTGGAGACTGTAGCAGATTCTGATGATCCCCTTATCAAGGAATTTCAAACAAGGCTCGTAAGGTCCTCCGGTCTTTCAGATAAGAAGAAAAGTAAGAAGGCAAAAGCTGCCATGTCTGTGAAGACTCCTCCGAAGAGGAAATTATCCCTTCCTACCCCTCCAACAAGAATGGTGAAGCCCAAAGGCTCTCATTCTAAAACCTTTATACCTACACCTCTGACGATTCCTGAAGATGATACTCCTAGTAAGTTATAATGCATGCGTAATAAGTGTCCTTCCTTATATAACTTGTGCTTCTGTCTTTCGCAGGTCTTCCCGATGTTAATGAACTACCCAATTCAACTGCGTGTCGCCACTTGGTTGAAAAAATGACACCTGCTAAATGGAAGGGAATCTTGGATAACATGTCTATGGAAGAGCTTTGCAACTTTCATTCCAAAAGTTATGCTAGGCAGGCTATTTTGGATAATCATCTTAATTCTAGGACAAGGGAATTGGTGCAAACGGTGTTGAATGTGAGAGTGAAAATGGATGCTATCTTAGCCAAAGAAAAAGCTAGGGATCATGAATATGATAAATTGGAGGCTAAGTGCAAAGAAGTGTTGGAGAACTTTGAGAAGAATCCTTTTGTACAAGATATGCGAGCCAAGATTGACAGACTCGAGGGTCAATTGAAGGAATCCCAAGCAAGGTGTGATAGGTTGAAGGTTGAGGAGTCTAAGGTGTACATCTATAGAGCCCAAATTGAAATGCTCGAATCCAAATGTACAAGTCTGGAAGCCGAAAGGTCTAGGCTGATTGAGCAGGAGGCCAAGCTTTGCGAGGAAATCGATAGTCTGAAATTCCAGTGTCGAAGCTTGAAGAAAGACCGAGCTAAGGTAGTTTCGAAGGTTGTTCCTCATGTGGCAATGGAATTACATCATAGCGATGAGGTGGGGGAAGTTATTGGGAAACTAGTGAACGCAACCATCTTTTATGGTACCTGTACCACTTTGGAAGAAATTGCCCAGACAAAGAAGCCTGTGGTTTTGTCGGAGGTACCATACTATCGCTCTTATTCTGAGAAAGAATTTAATGAGGCTGGCGATGCGTTTGCGTCAACAGAGTACCCTTTCCTAGCCGAGGTAACCAAAGATCCGTTGGCTCCCATAGAAGAACTTTTGGCAAAGAAGCCGATGAAAGTCCACCCTCCGTCTTCAACAAAGAAATCTGTTTCTGTTCTGCCTTGAAAGGGTCTCTATGCATAATGCCCCAACGTGTTTAATGTTCATTTGTTTAAGACAATTTATCTTTGTTGCTGTATGGGCTTCGACCCATGCGTTAGACAATTGTTTAAACTGTTTTTGCTTTGACCATTGGTGGTCTTATCAATGTTAAGTAGGGATAATAATCCGCTATGAATGTCATGCTTACTTAAGGTTATAACCTTATTGTGTGTATTTTGAACCAAGATTTTCCGCAATCGTATAATTTGACTGCGACAGAGGGTCGCGACCCACTCCGTCTTTATCCTAAAGGTACGAAGGGCTTAGAATACCCTAAGACTATATAG
The DNA here is from genome assembly GCA_021014915.2 of Artemisia tridentata subsp. tridentata. Taxonomy (NCBI): domain Eukaryota; kingdom Viridiplantae; phylum Streptophyta; class Magnoliopsida; order Asterales; family Asteraceae; genus Artemisia; species Artemisia tridentata. Next base: position 116,301,490 of record CP139505.1, read on the forward strand.
GAAAAGTTAATGTGAATTGCTTTGGATGTTATCTGTATACAAGACATGTGTCTTGCTTCATCCTTCGACATTGAAACTTGTAAAGTACTTGGCTGAGCAAATCTTTGTTGTAAATAACGAAACAAGAGATTTTGAGGGAAATAATTTATATCATTAAGTGGGTAGGGAGGATTACATCATTCTAAAAAATGAACACTAAGACGCCCACCATTAATGTTTTTTTCCCAAATGAGAAGAATGCGTTACATGAAATTGAAAAACAAACTGATTGTTTTAAATGTAGTAAGTTTTATATGTAAAACTTACGAAGATTGGTACCATTCCAAGTTCTTTCCATGGCCTCCCCTTTAAGCGTTGCGAGCTTGTAAGCACCATTGCTGTAGGCTTCCAATATAACGTAAGGTCCTTCCCATGTTGGCCCTAGTTTTCCTTCGTATTCATCCTTGCTTGCGCTATTTAAATGAAGGACATATTTACCTGGCTTGAACGTGGAGGGTCGAACTCGGTTGTTATAGTACTTTTCAAACTTCTGTTTATAGATAGCCTCCCTGATCGAAGCTATTTCTCTTCTTTCTTCCAGGAGGTCGAGGTTTTCACGAAGCCTTTCGTCATTTGTTCTTTCATCAAAGTTCACAATGCGTTCTGTTTCGATGCTGATTTCGGAGGGTATGACAGCTTCCGTTCCATAGACCAGGCTAAAAGGAGTTTCCCCATGGCTTGACTTGGGGTGTGTCCTATGTGCCCACAGAACTTAGGGTAACTCATCTACCCACCCATGATGACTTCGTCCGAGTCTCTTTTCGATACCATCGATGATGTCCCTGTTCGTGACTTCAACTTGTCCGTTGCCCTGAGGATGGTATACGGAAGTGAACGATTGCTTGATTTTTAGGCCTTCACCAAAATTTGGGAATACTCCTTGGGCGAATTGCTTTCCATTGTCGGAGATGATAATGTGTGGAACACCAAATCGGCAGATTATGTGTTCCCATACAAACTTCTCCATATGCCTTCCTGTTACCGACGCTAAAGGTTTGGCCTCGACCTATGATGAACTCAAATAAGTACATTTTATTACTATCATTTATCCTATTAATTTGACTTGTTTTACTATATTATGTATGAGGATTGATACTTAATCGTTTACTTTTGTAATTCTCAGGTAAAAACAAGCATTTGGTGAAACTTAGCGATTTTGGACTAATTATGGAGCAAAACGTGCATAAAGTTGAAGGTCTACTGACATGGACAAGATCAAGTCAATTCTGCTCCAGATGCGCCGCATCTCACTCTCGACATGCGCCGCATCTCTATCAAGATATCACCAGATACGATCCAAGATACAAGAGGACATGCGCCGCATCTAATCATGGAGTTACGCCGCATCTTCTGGCGGTGTACGAATATTCCTGAATATTATAATCTTGGACCCCACGCGAAGTTAAGTACATGCGCCGCATCTTCCCTCAGACAGAAACTATAAATACCCCGTAGACCAGACGAATTACAAGTTCCGAAAAACCTAAAACCGAAGTCCGAACAGGAGAAACAAAGGACGAATTCAGTCAAGGAGGCAGCACAAGACACACCCAAATCAAAGATACAAGAGCTGTAAGAAGGTGCTGCATGTGTTTAATTCATTAAGTAGTTTTGTTTTATTGTGTTAGCAAACTTTAATTCATCAGGATTGGTGGCTTGTGTAATGTGACAACGAAAGATTGCACTCCCTTTAATACTTGCTTTCCCATCAATTAAAGTTTATATGTTGATGTCTTTGGTTACTACTTATTAGTGCATTGATAACCTCTGTGTTTATTAGTGGCTTGCGGGCATTTGACTGCGGGACATAATGTGGCTCCCACGGTTATTACTAAATTGATCACTTAGGAATAACTTTTAGACATAAGTAATCATTAAAGGTTTACTCGCCGATAAGATTAGGACCAACGAGAAAGGGTTAACTACATACACTTCATATAAAGCTATCAATAAAACAAGTGACAATCTACTTAATCATAAGGACAGCCCTCTTATTGTCTCAAGTATTTATCTGTGTATGTGTGTGCTACTTGCTGATTCGTGCCTATTGGTTTATTTTATTATTTAATTGCAAACAAACCGTGCCAGTCTCTCAGGCTGAAACCCCCTTGCGTTAGGATATTAAATTACTGATTAGAATAACGAGATAATACGTTCCACTCTTAGTGATCGACACTCTACTTACCATTATCTTCATACTGACCGGGTACACTGCTCGTTAAGTGTGTGTGTTATTGATAAGTCGGCTAAATATAAATTTAAAACTTGAGTAGGCATTAAAACTGCTAAACCGCAACGACACATCACGCGCATCAAGTTTTTGGCGCCGTTGCCGGGGAGTGAATTGTTATTATCTGTTAATTTAATTAGTATTTTAATTAGGTTTTTCTTTTTTATTAGATTAATTGCATCATTGTATTATTTTGCATATTTGTTGTATTGTGTGTTAATTGTTTTCTTTTATTTTTGTGTGTTTATTTTCGTTTGTGTGTTTAATTTTTGTTTTTATTTTTTCGTATTTTTCTGTTCTGCTATCGTTGTACTGTGCTAAATCAAACGATACGGCGCATCTGATCTCTCAGATACGGCGTATTGCGTTTAATTTTTTTTTTATATACAACGCGTTTAATTAATTCGATACGACGCATCTTTTCCCCAAGATACGGCGTATCTGTTTTTAATAAGAAAATTTTTCTAAGCGGTAAAGTAATACGACGCATCTGCTTTAGCAGATACGGCGTATCTGTTTTCGATAAAAAAAAAAAAAAAAAAAAAAAATTCTAAACGTTAACGCCATACGACGCATCTGCTTTCGCAGACACGGCGTATCTATTATTTTAATTAAAAACAGTTTGCGAATTATTAAACAGATACGGCGTATCGATCTCTGTCGATACGGCGCATTTTACTGAATCAAAAATCTTTTATTTTTAAACGTAACGAAAATACGGCGCATTAACTTTCGTTAATACGACGCATTTAATTTTAATTAGATAAGCTGATTTTTGATTAATTAATTCGATACGGCGCATTCTTAAATTCTAAAGCGGCGTATCTATTTTCTGGATAAAGTCTGATTAAATTTTAACGATTATAAGATACGGCGTATCCAACTTTTTGGATACGGCGCATCGTCTGCAGATATCAGCTATTTTTATTCTTATATCCGTTTCTATATTCATTAATTTCTCTTCTAGCGAACAAATCCTACTGATGCTTTTCGTGATTGTTTCAGAAGGATAATGGAAGGATACGGAGAACTGATTGACTTCGACTTCGAAGCCAATTTTATGAATGAAGTATTAGTGCATGATAAATCACTCGAACGTTACGATGGGGACTACATTGAACTTAATGACCTTAATGGACCATTGGAATCCAATGACCTGTTCATGGATGATGCTGAATCTGAGTTAGAAGAAGGAGAAATTGTGGATAGTCCAAAAGTCAACGTTATTACTACTAGGAATTACGATGAATTTGAGGGATATGATGGTTCTTGGGATTATGGTAGAAGGATCCACGCCAATTGTGCTTACAATTTGCAATTCACATGCATGATTGGGTACAAGTGTATTGACGTCAATTTCTTTCCTATTTTACCAATCAATGTCATGTCAAGAAGGTTTTACAATTCCATTATGAGAAATAAAGTGGAGTACAAGGGAAAGAATGTTGTTGGAGCCTTCATTAATGTTCCGATCTTCGTGGGACGCTTTACTATTGTAACTGAGTTCGCCGTTGTTGAAGACATGAATGCCTATTGTGACAGCAATATGGGTGACGTGATTGTTGGAAAACCATTTTGTAGGGAGATCACTATTAATGCAAAACGATTTGAAGGAAAGATCACCTTTCAATGTGGAAGCGACGTTATCACTTATATGATGCCCCGAACTCATCCTGGATTTAAACATGCTACTAATAGGATCTGCTACAAATTTTCTCCATTCCTTTTTGTTAGTGATTATGACAATAAGAGAGGGATTGAGTACCCATACCAGATGATGGAAGGATTCTATAAAGGAGTTTTGAACTTGGGACCTGAATATATACGTGACGAATTAGTTGCTAAGTGGGTCCTACGCGGCAATGTGGGAGTCAATGATCGATACTAAAGAGCTGAACGTGAGTCTAACTTGAAGACTCTGGAATAAAGACAAGTGCTTACCGGGAGACAACCCGGAATTATCTTTTATTCTGTTTTCTGTGTCGTGTCAGTCAGGCCCGCATGAGGATACGGCGCATCTCAATTCTGAGATGCGACGCATCTCCTGCAATGGTCATATCTTATTTTATTTTTCTGCATTTTTATTTTCGACTTTAAAATTATTTATCAGTTTATTTTAATGCGGCGCATCCCTGGTTAAGGATGCGGCGCATCTTTATTCTGATCCGTATTAATTCCAGGCTCGATACGGCGTATCTTCTTCAATAAGATACGGCGCATCGACTGACCTGATGATTTTCAGTTTTAATTTTTAAGTTTTATTTTTATCTAACTACTAATGTATTATGCAAAGCTTGAACCTTTCTTATCTTAGGTGTGTTTTAAAGTGTTGGTGGTATTATAGTTTCCTGGATTTCCTGTGGATACATCAAGTATGAAGCTTTAACGTTCTAATCCACAAGAAGTTGATTTTTGCTCTTATACTAATGGAGGATCATACCGAGCAAATCTCAGGGGAGTTTTTCTGTTCTAATTCTTTTATTTTCCAGTTTTTAACCTTTTATACAAACAACGAGGACGTTGTTTAACCTAAGTGGGGGGATTGGAGAATTAGAACACTTAACAATTACTTGTCCTAAACTTTTTCAAAAATTATGCTTAAAATGTGCTTAATATATCAAACTTAAAAATTTTTTAGCATGTTTTTGTTTAAGATCTAAGTTGCATAACTGCACACATGACGTTATTTTCAAAAATTGTGATTTTTCAAAATTCACAAATCTATGAGTGTGCCGGTGACTTGTAAACTTTAGAACTTGGCTTGTATACTATTCGAGACCACCATAATAAGTATTATTTATATAATTGGAATGACTTGTCTAAATTGGTAAAATTCTAGGATTACACCCAAATAGCCTTTATATGTTATGTGTTATTAACTAACTACACTGGTTAGTTAACCCCCGTATAACCCCTTTTGTTACTCTCATTTTTAGAGTAAGATACCCCTAGAAAAACCCTCAGAACCATTCCTTTCGTTTCTTACACCTATGTTTAAAATGTTTCGTTACACCCTTACACCTTAGCCTACCCTGTAGATTAGAATCCGTGGTTGGTTGATTGCTATAGGCAAAGTGTGTTTCCTTACATTACCTGTGTTCGCGTGCGTAATTCATTATCTTTGGTTAGGTCGGGAAATTGCACAATGCAATTGGAGTGAAAGTAAATATTGTATATTTTGGAGTTTATTTTTCGTGTGTTTACTACTTTCACTATTACCATTATTTCTGAAGTTATGAAAAGTATGGAACATTTATCCAGAATTATCATTATAGTGATGTGGTGAAATTTTACACATCTATGTTTATGTTTAATAAAAAAAAAAAAAAAAAAAAAAAAAAAAAAAAAAAAAAAAAAAAAAACGAAAAAAAATGAGAAAAGAAAAAGAAAAAGAAAAAAAAAAGGGGGTTGGAAGTTAGTTTTAACCAACTTATGTAAAGTTATGTAAGTGGTCGATATCACCACTATTTGTTGTACTATATCTATGGATTGAATGGGAATTGGCAGTTATGGGAACGCCAATTAAAGTTTATTCTTTGATTAAGATCTTGTTGAGTATAATTCGTGTCTACCTAAAGCGTGTGTTTCAAGTGTTAAAGCGTGAGTTATTCGATGATATGAGTCTTATTCATGGGATGGTTGGGATAGTGATTAACCACACTTAGGATTTTAATTTATTTGTTTTGTTTATTTTTATTTTTGCACCAATTTATATCTCAAATATTATCCATGCCCTTTATTATTCTTTATCCAACCAAACCTTTGATTTATTGAGATTAGGGATTTGAGCAATCTTAAGTATCGTAGTCGTGGATTCGGCTATGTATTTATGATTTTGTCGCCCTTTTTGATATATTATTATTGGTGAAGTTTGGACCTATCTTTAGCCTATTCGAGTTAAGGATTTGAGCAATTGCAAGTATCGTGTTCGTGGATTCGATCATGTATTTGTGATTTTGTCACCTTTTCTGGAATTTGAGATCGATAGTGAAAGAGAATAATTAACCCTTAAGCCTAAAAACCCTTTTTTTACCGCTTTAGACTTGTTATTCCTTAGCTTTAGTGGTGGAGATGTGTATACTTGCCAAGCTTATGATAGAATATTCGTCGCGACTGGACAGTTAAACGATTAGATTTGCTTTTATCGACTTATTTTATTTTACTTCTGAATCGTTAAGTGTTTAGTTGTGTGATTATGAAATGAACGAATACATGCTTAAATATAAAAATAAATCCTAACATCTTTTAGGATACATTTTCATAAATGAAATTCTAAGGTTTACTTGGGGACAAGTAAAGTTCAAGTGGGGGGATATTTGATGAACTCAAATAAGTACATTTTATTACTATCATTTATCCTATTAATTTGACTTGTTTTACTATATTATGTATGAGGATTGATACTTAATCGTTTACTTTTGTAATTCTCAGGTAAAAACAAGCATTTGGTGAAACTTAGCGATTTTGGACTAATTATGGAGCAAAACGTGCATAAAGTTGAAGGTCTACTGACATGGACAAGATCAAGTCAATTCTGCTCCAGATGCGCCGCATCTCACTCTCGACATGCGCCGCATCTCTATCAAGATATCACCAGATACGATCCAAGATACAAGAGGACATGCGCCGCATCTAATCATGGAGTTACGCCGCATCTTCTGGCGGTGTACGAATATTCCTGAATATTATAATCTTGGACCCCACGCGAAGTTAAGTACATGCGCCGCATCTACTTAGTAGATGCGCCGCATCTTCCCTCAGACAAAAACTATAAATACCCCGTAGACCAGACGAATTACAAGTTCCGAAAAACCTAAAACCGAAGTCCGAACAGGAGAAACAAAGGACGAATTCAGTCAAGGAGGCAGCACAAGACACACCCAAATCAAAGATACAAGAGCTGTAAGAAGGTGCTGCATGTATTTAATTCATTAAGTAGTTTTGTTTTATTGTGTTAGCAAACTTTAATTCATCAGGATTGGTGGCTTGTGTAATGTGACAACGAAAGATTGCACTCCCTTTAATACTTGCTTTCCCATCAATTAAAGTTTATATGTTGATGTCTTTGGTTACTACTTATTAGTGCATTGATAACCTCTGTGTTTATTAGTGGCTTGCGGGCATTTGACTGCGGGACATAATGTGGCTCCCACGGTTATTACTAAATTGATCACTTAGGAATAACTTTTAGACATAAGTAATCATTAAGGGTTTACTCGCCGATAAGATTAGGACCAACGAGAAAGGGTTAACTACATACACTTCATATAAAGCTATCAATAAAACAAGTGACAATCTACTTAATCATAAGGACAGCCCTCTTATTGTCTCAAGTATTTATCTGTGTACGTGTGTGCTACTTGCTGATTCGTGCCTATTGGTTTATTTTATTATTTAATTTCAAACAAACCGTGCCAGTCTCTCAGGCTGAAACCCCCTTGCGTTAGGATATTAAAATACTGATTAGAATAACGAGATAATACGTTCCACTCTTAGTGATCGACACTCTACTTACCATTATCTTCATACTGACCGGGTACACTGCTCGTTAAGTGTGTGTGTTATTGATAAGTCGGCTAAATATAAATTTAAAACTTGAGTAGGCATTAAAACTGCTAATCCGCAACGACACATCACGCGCATCAACCTACTTGGTGAAGTAGTCTATGGCTACGACCAAGAACTTTACCCCTCCCGGAGCTAATGGTAGGGGTCCGACTATATCGATTCCCCATTGACAGAAGGGCCATGCTGAGGTGACAGATGTCATGTCTTGCTTAGGAATTCTTGGAACTTTGGAGTAGATCTGACAAGCTTCGCATTTTTGTATTATCTCTATTGCGTCTCTATGCATAGATGGCCAATAATACCCTAGCTTCATTAATTTTGAAACAACGGAGCGAGGGCCTGCATGCAACCCGCAAGATCCTTCGTGAACCTCATAGATGATGTTCGAAGCCTGTTTTGGTCCCACACAACGAAGCCATGGAGATAGGGAGGATCTCCTATAAAGGTTATCCCCAATGAGCCTATATTGGGGAGCTTTGATCCTCACCTTTCGAGCAAGCTTAGGATCCTCTGGCAGAATACCACTGATCAAATAATCCCTAATCGGAGTCATCCAATTGGTGCCTTCCTCGAGTATGACGTCAGAAACTTCGCCTCGTTTAATTGACCTATCAGTCAATACTTCTACCAAAACTTCCTTCGTTAAATGAGCAAATGCCATTGAAGCCAACTTGCTTAAGGCATCTGCTTTCTTGTTTTGATTTCTACGAACATGTGCTATATCATATGTTTCGAAGCCTTGAAGGAGTTCTTTAGCTTTTTCCAAATATTGCTTGATGGTGGGTTGCCTTGCTTCGTAGGAGCCTTTAATTTGGTTGGCGACTAACTGCGAGTCTACAAAAACGGAGAGGTTACGAACCTCCATGTCCTTTGCAAGTCGAAGACCGGCTAACAAAGCTTCATACTCGGCTTCATTGTTGGTAGCTTCGAACTCAAAACGCAATGCGTAAGTGTATTCCCTTCCTTCCGGACTAACTAGCATTAAAGCTGCTCCTGAACCATCAGAACTTGATGCTCCGTCTGTGTACAATTTCCACCCCTACTTCGTCTCTTGAGGTTTCTCCTTAGGAATTTCTTTATCTTGGCTAGGTCCGGAGGGTGTTTCAGCGATAAAGTTTGCAAGTATCTGACCTTTAACGGAGCATCGACCCTTGTACTCTATCTCATGTTTTCCCAATTCGATAGCCCATTTAGCTACCCTTCCTGATTTCTCAGGCTTCGACAGTATCTGCCTAATAGGCTTGTCAGTCAATACCGTGATGGGATGAGCTTGAAAGTATCTTCGAAGGCGTCTTGCAGCATAAACCAAGGCTAGGATTAGCTTTTCCAACTCCGGATAGTTTAATTCAGCTCCTTGTAGGACCCTGCTAACGAAGTATATAGGGACTTGTTTCTTCTCCCTTTCGGCTAGGAGCACCGCACTGATGCTTTCGAATGATGCCGTAATGTACATGAACAACACTTCGCCTTTGATTGGGGCCGTAAGTGTTGGTAAGATTTCCATAAATTCCTTTAGTTTTTCGAAGGCTGCTTCCGTCTCACAACTCCATTGGAAAGTATTTTTATCTGTACACCCCTTGAGTGTTTTGAAGAATGGTAAAGACCAATCTGCCCCTTTTGACAGGAACCTGCTAAGTGCCGCAAGCTTCCCATTGAGGCTTTGAACTTCTTTTAATGACTTCGGAGCTTGAAGGTCAGTGATGGCTTTTACCTTCGAAGGGTTGGCTTTAATCCCTTGTTTAGTGATCAGGTGCCCCAAGAATTGTCCTTCCTCCACGCCGAAGGAACACTTCTTAGGGTTAAGCTTCATATTGATTACCCGTAATTGATCGAAGGTCTCTTGGATGTCGGAGAGGAGGTCCTCTTCGGTTCTGCTTTTTATTACCATGTCATCAACGTAGGCCTCCAAGTTCCTCCCGATTTGCTTGTGGAAGGCTTTATCTACTAACCGCTGGTAAGTTGCCCCTGCGTTCTTCAGACCGAAGGGCATTTTCTTGTAGCAATAGACACCCTTTCCTGTGTAGAAGGCTGTCTTTTCTTCATCTTCCTCCGCCATTTGTATTTGGTGATACCCTTTGTAGGCATCCAGAAAACATTTCAGACGGAACCCTGAGAGAGATTCGACCTTCCAATCGATTTCTGGTAGAGGGTAGCAGTCCTTCGGGCAAGCTTTATTGATGTCGGTGAAGTCAACGCACATACGCCACCCTCCGTCACTTTTCTTTACCATGACTGGGTTGGCAACCCAAGTTTGGTATTTCACTTCCCTGAGAATTCCTGCTCGCACAAGCTCATCCACCTCTTTGCAAGCAGCTGCATTTCTTTCTGGTGCCAGGCTTCGTCGCTTCTGCTTAATTGGTTCAATGTGTTTGAACTCGTTAAGCTTATGTTATGTGCCGAAGGGCTTGCCATCGATCATAAGAGTCCTGGGAACTCCTGTCATGTCTGAATATGTCCATGCGAACACATCTTTGTTGGCTTTGAGTAGCTTCTCCAGTTCTGCTTTGAAGTTAGCAGGGAGTTGCTTTCCGATTACCACCGTTTGCTCTGGATAGAGCTCATTTATCACAATACGTTCTTCGGCATCCGTACAACTAAGGATAGCCTTCGGAGGCTCCTCCGGACTTTCTCTAATCTTTTTGCCACTGTCTCCCACTTTCCCTTGACTGTAACTGGAGAACACGGTTCCTATCCCATAAGGTGTATGGAACTTTACCGCTGCATGTATAGTGGAAACTACGATACCCATCTTTTGCATAGCGGTCCTTCCTATCAGCAAGTTGTAAGGAGAGTTGGACCTTACAATAGCGAACATGAGGGTTTCTGTCCTTGCGAGCTTGCCTTCTCCAGTTGTTATTTCCAACGGAACTTCTCCCAGAGGCCACGAATGCTCACCAGAAAATCCCACCAAAGGTATCCTCGAATCAACCCGCTGCGACCTGATCAAAGGCTCGAGCTTGAGAAAACAATGCTCATAAATGATTTCGCAGGAGCTTCCACAGTCCATATAGGCTCTATTCACTTCTCGGTTGGAAATGAGGACTTTGATGACTACTTGATCATTTGAAGGGACTTGGCCTGTGAGAGGAGGAAAAGTTACTTCCCCTATTGCATTACCCTCCTGCTCCGTTACCTTTCTTTTCAAGATGGCTTCGCCCCAACGAACCATGAGTATTGGGGCTTCGAGAGGAGTAGTATCTTTAGCCAATTGGGTGTCGGTCATCTTTTCCTTTCCCTTCTTTATGCCCTTCACCAAGTGTGCCAATTGCCCGGACTTCACAGCTTCTTCTATCTGTTTCTTTAACTCTCTACAACTGTTCGTATCATGACCATAATCTTTGTGAAAATGACAATACTAGCTGGTATCCCTGTTTTTGCCCTTACTTGTCATACGAGGGGGTGCTTCGAAGGCCTTAGCAGCCCTCTCCGTAGCAAGTACTTCCTTTGGAGACTTGGTTAGACTGCTTAACAAACCGTGGTTGGGACCTTTGTTGTACGGAGAAAACCTGTCTCTGTTCTTGTTCTTTGGCCCTTCTCGCGAAGAATGCTTCGAAAACTTGTTGTTGCTGTCTCTGTCTATCGGAGCTCCATTAGTGGATACCTCTTTCGCTTCGATCCAAGTATACGTCTTTTCCATTAACCCTTTGTAAGTTGTTAGAAGGTCAGTGGACAAGAATCACCAAACTCCGATTTCGAAGACCATGTACGAAACCCGAAATACGCTGATCTTCATGAAGACCCAAAATCTGTAAAGTATCATCGGTGTACCTAGTAACGAAGGCCCTTGTGCTTTCGTTTTTCTTTTGTTTGATGTTGTGCACCGTTAAATGAGTCCTTGTGAACTTCTTTTGCTGACTGAAGTGTGACCGGAACTTAGCCTTAAGATCATCAAGATTGGCGATGCTACCGGGCTTTTGCACATTCTACCAAATACGAGCAGAATCCCGTAGGGTGTATGTAAACATATGACAGGCCACCGGCATAACCCATTTTTGCATTTTGATAGCCCCTTCAAACAAGTGTAAGAAATTGTCCGGATCCCCCTTCCCATCATAAGTCCCAATGTGCGAAGGCATTTTCAACCCATCAGGCAATGGGTAATCTTCTATCCACCTAACGAAGGGTGTAGCTGAACCCATAGGGTCTGAGTATAGACAATTGTAAGGTGGTGCATACATGGGAACAGGATTATGGGGATTGTTGCTTTGGGGCATTCCCATAGGAGTTTGACTTGGGTAGGACTGATAAGGCGTATTCATGGCAAACGGATAACCGTTTCCCATGGCATACGGAGGGTACGCCATAGGATGCCCGAAGGGTATTGATGAAGCGAAAAGTGTACCGCTTTTATGGGGTCATTTAAGCCCTAAATCGTATTTATTTGATCAAATATCGCCCTAAATCGTTCCTTTTGTCATTTTAGGTACTTTTGAGGAGAAATCTGGAAAAGGAGGCATTTTGGACGTTTTTGGAGCATAAAAGTGAAGAAAACGGCAAAGTCTCAAAAATCGGCTGAAAGTTACCTTTGACGGCGTCACAATTAACCCCAGACGGCGTCATGCCTTGGCAAGAAAAAGTGGACGTGAAATTTACTCATGATAAGCCAGTGAAAATAGCATGTGAATTCTGACGGCGTCACGCTTTAACCTGATCAAGGGCGTCACGGCTTAAATCAAAAGAGGACGGCGTCACGTTTAAGGTTCGACGGCGTCAAGCCTTGATAAGCCAGAATGGATTTTGAAGAGCTAAAGAGGGACGGCGTCAAGAAGGTCATCCGGGAACCCTAGAAGCGGCGAGGTGACGGCGTCACACTCCATAACGTGACGCCGTCAGATCCAAAAATCTATATATAGTTTTCTAATTTTTTGTCATAAGGAGAGAGCTTAGTGTGTGGAATTTTGGGAGAAAACCCTAAGACGAATTCAGCTCCTTTCTCAAGGCTTTTTGCCTTGAGATCTTCCATGTTACATTGAAGATAAGTTATCAATTAATCATTCAATATGTCTATGTGTTGTTTGATTTTATCTTATTCTTGTCTTTTGATTAACATGTTAGGCTAAATTTATCTTGTGTTTGCTTAGATCTAATGAAACCTAGCTATTGATTATTGGTTATTAGTGTGTTATTAGTTGTATTGGATGATTGTTTATCTATGTTAGGCTTAAGAAAACTGGCTAACTTCTTATTCGGTAACTTGCTTGAACGTCTTAAGAAACATGAACCAAATGCGTACTAAAGGTTTTTATGGTTGTATTTAATGCACAAGTGAATTCTAGTGATCCCATGTTAGGAGCTTCCTAGCCGGCTCGACATAGGAGTGAAGTAGGAGCTTGTAGAGTTGGGGAAGTAAGTACGCCACCTCACGAATGGTATTAAGGAATACACCCGTCATCCACGCGACTAATACACACTAATTAACCGGTAAAAGATAGTTAGGGAGTAAGGAAATCTAAGTAAACACATTTCTCTACACATAAGTTTCTCACCACATTTTATTTTCAGTTATTTATTTTATTTGCATTTGTAGTTATTTGGGTTAGTTGATTAGCAACTAATTCCGCCCACTCTTTCAAACCCGAGATTTTACTTGCTTTCATAAAAATATAAAAACATAAAAAAAGAATCTTCCTCAACCCTTAGACCTATTAGAGTAGTTTTTCATACCTAACGAACACTATTCCCTGTGGAGAACGATCAATCCCCCGTACTTACCACTACACTATACTACATCGGTCAGGTACACTGCCTGGTGGGGTTGTAAGCCTCTTGAGATCCCTCGAGAGGTAAAACCTGTTGTAAGGTTGCAAAACCCACGCATCAAGTTTTTGGCGCCGCTGCCGGGGAATAGTTATTGTTTAGGTTGAATTTTTTACTTTATAGGTCTACTCACTAGATTCCTTTCTAGTGAGATTTTTATTTTCTTTTTCTAGATTTTCTTTAGTCTATCTATTTTCTTCGTGTCTTTGTTCGTAACCATACCATCCGACATCATGGAAGATGGTAATATCCTTAACCCCCACAACCCACCACCACAACAACCACCACCACCTCCTAGAGCCCGTACTTTAGGAGAGTACTCCCATCCTAGCCACCATGGCTATCGAAACACCATTGAGCTCACTCAAGGAGCCAATATCACACCCTTGCGATCCGACACCATCCGGTTGGTGCAAAGCGGATGCGCATTCCATGGACTTCGTTCTGAAGATCCTAATCAACATCTCAAGGACTTTCTTAAAATCGTTGATTCTATAGACCTTGATGTTGCCACTCGAGAGACGACCCGATTGCGTCTCTTCCAATTCTCTTTGCGGGACCAAGCTAGTCAGTGGCTAGAACGTCAACCCGCAGGATCCATCACCTCTTGGGATGATCTCACCACTCGTTTCCTTGCTCAGTTTTTCCCACCGGGAAGAACTACCAAGCTAAGGAATGATATCTTGATGTTCCAACAACGTCAAGGCGAAACCCTCTACGAGGCATGGACTCGATTCAAGGACTTACTCCGAAAGGTCCCTCACCATGGCATGGATCCTTGGCTACAAATCCAAATCTTCTATGATGGTGTCAATCATCAAACTAGAAGAGCCATAGATTACGCCGCCAATGGGAGATTGAGCAGGCTCAGTGTCGATAAGTGCTGGGAAGTCATTGAGGACTTAGCACAGTACGAAGAAGAAGAATGGGATGACTCAACATTCTCGGAAGAAGGGATTTTCAATTGCATGAGTGCAACCCAAGAACAGCTGTTCGCAAACATAAAAAGGCAGGTTGAGAGCTTAATGAAAGCTGAGATACCTACGGCTGATAAAAATCCCGATGAGTGCGTGAACACAATTGGTAAACATACGTTTCACCAATTCTCACGACAAGATGAATTTGAAGGGATAATGCTAACTTTCGTGAACAACCAAGAGAGACGTATCAAGGAATTAGAAACTCACTTGAAAAACACCCAAGATATGTTCATGGAACTAGCAGAAAAATTCATCTCGAGAATAAAAGAGAAAATTAGGGAAGAAGCCTCACACAAAAAGATCGAGAAGATCTTTGAACTCCCGGTCCCTAATGAACCATACAACGAATGGGATGATGAAACCCTCCTCCCCGAGCCTTCACTTTTAAAACCCTCTTATCTATTTGGATCCTCTCGCGAGAAAAAGAATTCTCAAGATCGTAGCATTTTCGTGGGAAGCATGGTTTTCACGCTCCCCAAATTTCATGAGGCTAGAAAACGATCTTTTGGCTTTAAGCCAGGTGTGAGAAGAACTCAACTAAAGCACATCCCCATATCGAAAACCCCCTGTAAAAGCTCTTCACACTCCCTGAATACCTGCCGTGACAGAGATTGGAACCTGAATGTGACGTCAACCGGCCCTTTTCAACATTTTACCACATCCCGTGACAGTAACAAAACATTTGACCCAGGAGGAACTTGTTAACGAGACTAGCTATCAGGATCATTGACCCTGACTAGCTGCTCTCTTAAAGTACGAGGGGCTCATTTGTAAACTGGCGCAAAGTAGTAAAATACGCTAATCTGACGGCGTCAGAATTTAAACGTGACGCCGTCACCCCGTCTGCACAGCAATAATAACTTAATTTCCATCACTTTCATCACAAACCGCACAAACCATATCCACTCCAACCCCACCTCCGATTTTCCCAGGACAAATTCGCCAATTCCCGCTTCCAATCTTCACGTGGTAAGTAATTTTTACTCATTCTTTTCGCTTCAATTACTCATAGGATTTGTAAATTTCGAAAATCCCCAACTCGTGAAACCCTAGGATTGATTCATGCTTAGAACTCATAATGTGTTTTAATTAGTGTTATTTAACAAAGATTAAAGCATTTGATGATTGGCAATCAATTGGGTCTATTCACTAATAGGGAGGCCACGAATTTGAACCATAACCTATGATCCAATCACCCATTTTTGCTGTAAAAAGGGCGTTTGGTTTATAAGCTTAAAGTTTGAATATTGATTTTTCCCTCGTAATTTCGGATTTAAATGTGGTTGAACCTGACGGCGTCACCTATCAAAGGGTGACGGCGTCAGACCTGTCTGATACGCCACCAAGTCTTTAATTCACATATTAACACTTTTGTTCCTCCTGCTTTGTTCCAGATAATGAGTAAGCGTCAAAGACCCAGCCGAGGAAGTTCTTCCCGATCTCAACAAGAAAACTTTGGGGATACGGTCCTCAGTTGGGGTGTCTTTGACAACGATGCTGCTACAAGCAAATACGCACAACTGCTACTACACAAGGTCGAAAATGGGGCCGTAGTTGATTGGAACTTTCTGAGGAGAGAAGGTCTTGAGCAGACCTTTCTCCAAAGTTTTCAGACGGATGGGTTTACCGGCCCCCAGTGGGAAAGACTGTTTAAAATTCAGGAGCCGGTATATGAGGAATTGGTACGGGAGTTCTTTGCCACCTTTCATTTTGACATGGCTGAGGCAAGGACCGATGTGGGCGGTACCACGATCTATTTCAGGCTGGGGGGTGAGCTAAGGACGTGTTCGGTTACTGAGTTTGGGTGGAGACTTGGGTTGTACGATCAGCATGATACCATTCAGGCAGGGTTCATGCAGAGGTTGTTGCATGGGGAGTCGATGAAGAATGATTTTAGGTGTTCCATGTTCTGGCAGACTATTGGGGATGGGGTGTATACCTCGACCACTGTGGCATCCCAAATCAGGGATCCTAGGGTTCGGTTGACTCATCGTTGCCTCACCTACAGCTTGACAGGGCGTCACAGCTCTCACCACCGTGTCACAGCTTCTGATCTCTTCTACCTGTACACCATCTACTCTAATGATGTTTACTGCAACATCCCGTTTTGGGTTGCTAGCTTTATGCATGGTGGAGTTGGGGAGAGGGAAGGTGACAGGATTTATGGTGGGATGTTTATCACCCGACTGGCCCAGTCTTATGGAGTCCTCAGGCCCGAGGTCATGAGGTATTTGAGTGGTGATGCATGCAGGACGGTGAAGGAGAGGTCCCTGAAGCAGATGGAGGTGATTATGGAGATGCATGACGGGTCCTTTATGTGGTATCATCCGGTCGGAGCTGAGGATGATGATGATGAGGATGATGAGGAGGAGGAGGAGCCCCAGCAGCAGCAGCATGAGGGGTATGAGGCCGGTACAGCTGATTACTACCGGCACATGAGCAGGGGGGACTGGCAGGCTCACCAGGGGACCTGGATGGGCCAGGTTGATACGTGGAGGACCAGGATGGACGAGAGGTTCGACTGGATGTACGATCACACGGTTCGTCAGATGCAGCATCTTTCTACACGTGATCAGTTGGACCCGCATCTGCAGATTGACCCTTTCCCGGGTCGTGAGCAGGATTACCCACCATATGGGTACTACGGGCACCTTCCTCCTGGCTATGACTATCGCCAAGGTCCCCCACCCCAGTGATGATGTGATTTGATGTTTTGATGTTTGAACAATTTGATATTTGGTTGTATGTGTTGAAACAATATGGTCTGTAATAATTTAGGGAAGGCATCTGTTTGCCTTAAAACATTTGTTACATTGATTTTATTTATCGCATGCTAGCCTTATTTGATTGCTTTATTTGTTTTATTTGCTTTGTGTGTTTGTTTAATTGATTGTTTGTTTTTATTTGCTTCCGTATGTGTGTTTAATTTTTATTAGTATTGACTCATGTTCAAAAGTAAATTGTGAAAATGCTTTATGTTGTTTTTAACTTCGTCTTAACTACATATAAAGGTATTTTGCAAAAGATAAGTGTAAGGGAAATCTAAATCGGTTTATTAGAACACAAATGAACATGAATCATAATAATACTAAATTAACATACATATTAGTGTTTGTTTGAGTCAAATGCTTGTATCGAGTCATAATGATGTTTTGCAGGATTTCCAGGAAGTAAGGTAAAGGTTTTTCCAGAAATTTTCCGGAAACTTAAAATGAAAATTTTTGTCAGGTCATTTCTGACGGCGTCATGGTTTATAACCTGACGGCGTCAGATTTAATTTTCAGAAATTTTTGAAAGTTTTGTTTTTAAAAAGTTTTTATTAAAATCTCCAACTTATAATCTCCAGGAATCTGCAAAATTATCATTCCACAAGCATTATATCCTTATATATAGATTTATCCCGCCGATGTTATGCAGGTTTTCGTGTTTGTTTTCTCAGGTTTAACAGGTTATTTTGGACAAGGAGATGTTTATGGAATCAAGCTTATGGCGATGCATTAGTCATGGAGCTTCAACATTACTTTGGAAGAAGATTTAACCGTGTAATTTCATTATCCACCGAGCGAATCAGGGGAGTATTTGATTTCATTCCTTTACTTTATGCTTTTACATCTTGTTATTTGAACATTGGGGACAATGTTCATATTAAGTGTAAGGGGAGGGTAAAAGTACGATTTTAGAGAATACAATTGCGCTTGACTTTTGTTTGTTTAATGGTAGATGTGTAATAAAACTGAGAGAAATACTTGTTAGGGTAATTTTAGTGCCAAATTTAAAATTTTTTACAACATATAGGAGTGAAACTTTGATCTTAATGAACGTCTCACGGATAGGAGTTATATGACTAGCACAAAAAAAAAACCGTACCACTAAAAAAATTTTCCACCCCAAATATGTGAGGTTCGCCCCTAGAATTGGTAGGAAAAGCATTATGCTATGATGTGTGTACCGGTAGCACTTAGATTCTAGAACTTGCGTTAGGACCATTCCGAAGCCACAAGTGAGACTACATTCGTGTAGTTAGATTTACTACATGATAAGAGGCATTAGGATTAACCCATTGTTTTACACCTGTGTTTTTGTTATAATTACTTTGGCTACATTGGTCAAGTAATTCTCCCACACCCCTTTGCGTTGTACTCATTTTTAGTACACGATACCCCTAGTACACCCCTCAGAGCCTATCTTTTCATTTCAACCTTTAAGCATTTTACTTAAAGGAAGAATTTGTTACACCCCACTTAAATGTACACCCAAATCGCCTTAGCCTACCTTGTATGCACTCATTTTTTGTGCATTATTGTTACAACATTTGTTTAAACCCAAGTTAATTATCTAGTTGATTACATGGTTGCTAAGTCGAGTCATATCCTTGTACATATTGTTTTGGAACGATTGGGACTCATGGGTAAAGTACTAGTGTAATGGAGTAATGGGGAAGAACATCATTTATTACCCCCATATGTGCTAAATATTTTAAAAGTACTCCAAGTTTTTCAATTATCTTAATTCGAGTCATTAGAATAGTTAATTGTAAAGTTATGTAAAAGTTCAAGTGTAAGGGGAATGCAACGCCCCTGTGATGTATTATTTTGGATGGTAGGGCAAAAGTGTATGCAAAAAAAAAAAAAAAAAAAAAAAAAAAAAAAAAAAAAAAAAATCAAGAAAAATACAAAAAAATGAGAAAAAGAAAAGTAGAAAAAAAACATACGAACTACCATCCCGTTTTATTTTATGTTTATTTTATGTTTTTGTTATTTTCTTTCATTAGCTTAAGATTGAGTCGAGTCTTGGCTTAGCAACATTGTATAGTACATGTAATTGATCAAGATCTTTAACTCGCCACCAGTAAAATATCCTTTATCCAACCAAACCGTGTTTTCCTTTTCCCTACACCTAACGTTATAACCCATTTAAAAGCCCTCTTTGATAGTTTATCTTTGGTGCTTACGCCTAGTGGAGGAGGTTTTCGATCCTTTCCCAAGCCTATGGTAATCTATTTGCTATGACAGGTAGTGAGAGATATTATCCGTTTTCATTTATGAGATTTATTTTGATGACACTTGAGAGATGTGAGTATCTAAACACTACTTGTGAGGTGCTAGTATGTAATCTCCGTGCTTATTATGATTGAAGTGGAATGAATATTTGTTGTAATTACTTTTATGTTTGCATTAAATGACCCCTAACTTGTATTTTGATTAGAATAAAAGCGCATTTGCTTGAGGACAAGCAAATCTCAAGTGTAAGGGTATTTGATGAAGCGAAAAGTGTACCGCTTTTAAGGGGTCATTTAAGCCCTAAATCGTATTTATTTGATCAAATATCGCCCTAAATCGTTCCTTTTGTCATTTTAGGTACTTTTGAGGAGAAATCTGGAAAAGGAGGCATTTTGGACGTTTTTGGAGCATAAAAGTGAAGAAAACGGCAAAGTCTCAAAAATCGGCTGAAAGTTACCTTTGACGGCGTCACAATTAACCCCAGACGGCGTCATACCTTGGCAAGAAAAAGTGGACGTGAAATTTACTCATGATAAGCCAGTGAAAATAGCATGTGAATTCTGACGGCGTCACGCTTTAACCTGATCAAGGGCGTCACGGCTTAAATCAAAAGGGGACGGCGTCACGTTTAAGGTTCGACGGCGTCAAGCCTTGATAAGCCAGAATGGATTTTGAAGAGCTAAAGAGGGACGGCGTCAAGAAGGTCATCCGGGAACCCTAGAAGCGGCGAGGTGACGGCGTCACACTCCATAACGTGACGCCGTCAGATCCAAAAATCTATATATAATTTTCTAATTTTTTGTCATAAGGAGAGAGCTTAGTGTGTGGAATTTTGGGAGAAAACCCTAAGACGAATTCAGCTCCTTTCTCAAGGCTTTTTGCCTTGAGATCTTCCATGTTACATTGAAGATAAGTTATCAATTAATCATTCAATATGTCTATGTGTTGTTTGATTTTATCTTATTCTTGTCTTTTGATTAACATGTTAGGCTAAATTTATCTTGTGTTTGCTTAGATCTAATGAAACATAGCTATTGATTATTGGTTATTAGTGTGTTATTAGTTGTATTGGATGATTGTTTATCTATGTTAGGCTTAAGAAAACTGGCTAACTTCCTATTCGGTAACTTGCTTGAACGTCTTAAGAAACATGAACCAAATGCGTACTAAAGGTTTTTATGGTTGTATTTAATGCACAAGTGAATTCTAGTGATCCCATGTTAGGAGCTTCCTAGCCGGCTCGACATAGGAGTGAAGTAGGAGCTTGTAGAGTTGGGGAAGTAAGTACGCCACCCCACGAATGGTATTAAGGAATACACCCGTCATCCACGCGACTAATACACACTAATTAACCGGTAAAAGATAGTTAGGGAGTAAGGAAATCTAAGTAAACACATTTCTCTACACATAAGTTTCTCACCACATTTTATTTTCAGTTATTTATTTTATTTGCATTTGTAGTTATTTGGGTTAGTTGATTAGCAACTAATTCCGCCCACTCTTTCAAACCCGAGATTTTACTTGCTTTCATAAAAATATAAAAACATAAAAAAAAGAATCTTCCTCGACCCTTAGACCTATTAGAGTAGTTTTTCATACCTAACGAACACTATTCCCTGTGGAGAACGATCAATCCCCCGTACTTACCACTACACTATACTACATCGGTCAGGTACACTGCCTGGTGGGGTTGTAAGCCTCTTGAGATCCCTCGAGAGGTAAAACCTATTGTAAGGTTGCAAAACCCACGCATCAGGTATGCTCCCATAAGGTTGAGGGAGGCTTGGGTTATTAGACTGTCCATTTACTGGAGGATATAAATTTTGAGGATAAGACTGAGTTTGGAACGAGGGGTACATACCATTGGGAGGAAGATTTCCTCCCATATTAATTGTAGGCGGATTGCCTTCTACGCCTGATGCGTGAGAAGGCTGCAACGGAACCCCAGCTTCAGTCCTTCCAAGATGAGCTGCTAGCAATTGAGGCAAAGTCACCCCCACTTCTTCCCTTTTTTTGGCTCCTACCGTTAGAGCCTTCGGTAACCGCCCCTTCTCTCCTTGTCGGGGCCCTCTCGGGAACTCCTTCATAACCAACGGACCTTCTGCTTAGCCTTCGACTGACTGGAGACCCAATCCTTAAAGCCGATAGAGTTGTTCCTTGGGTCGGAGGCCTAGGTTCCATCTCCATTTCTTCATCATACTCATCACTTGAGTATTCCAACTCCCTTCGCATCTCAGCATTCCTGACTTGCCTCTTACGAGCCCTTAGGAGGGATTCCAACACTTAGTGGTTGGCTTCGACAAAGGCTGGGCTAATAATGGGCTCCGGATTGGCTGATGTTGAAGCATGATGGTTGGGTGTTGTTTCTGGGTGAAAACGTGTTGTGAACGTGGAAGCGGTTATTGGGGGAAGGTTGTTAGAGTCGTTGATTGGTATTGGTGCTAAGGTAGAGAAACCCGGTGGGGGAGTATCTTCTCTCCCTTGATCCATGCCGGAATAATAGTGAAAGTAGTTGGTTGGTTATAAGCTTGGAAATAACGAGACCAATTGTAGCGGTCCCACGGATGGCGCCACTGATTGTACAAATAATTGCACGATCAAGCCTTAGATGGTGATCAAAGGAATAATGGGGTGTTGAGATTGCGCCAAGCTTGTTCTTAACCTGAAATAAGAAATACGAAGACACTATGTTAAGTGATTGCGCAGGGGTTGGACCCTGCGAACCACCTCCGGCGTGCGAGTAAGTATGTGTAAGGGTAATGTAGGTTGTAAATGACGAGAATGAAGTTAACTTACATTGTTCACGTCCGACTAAGCTATTTATAGGGGAGAAATAGGCCTTAGTGGGCGGTTTGCACATGTTTCGGAGATCATGAGGGCGTCCCATGATTTGTGGTAACCGCTAGGGCTTTGTAGCCCACGATCTCTGTTTTGGCGGGAAAGCCAAGGGAAGAGGAGACGTGGGTTTGACCAGGTCAGGATTGTCCTTCGTGCTAGTTCCTTCGTAGGAGATACCCCGAAGGGCTTGAGGCTTCGATTGGCGGATTCCCACATGGTAACCAATTCGCAGGCGAATGGTTTTACGCCAATGAAACGTGTTAGGAGATTAACCTGGGCCTCCGAAGGGAGGGCTTTCTACAGGCTCGAAGGGGTGTCCTTCGACCCGTTCGGAGGGTACATCATCATTCGTCATTTCAGTCCTCCAAAAATGCATCTCACATTCAAAATAACAGAATTTTTGGTCAAGGGACCAAACCCGTTACGGGTCAAAACCACAGGGACTGGATCCGGGGAAAAAAAGTTTAGGGACCATTTTCGTTATACCCGGTAAACCACATGGACGATTTATGACATTTACTATATTGATTATTAAAGCCTATCCTATGATCCTATCATAGTTTTCAAAACTAGGTGACTTCAATTATTGAAGCAAGATTTAGCTAGTTTATAGTTAACGGATACTTAACAGGATATGTATGCTCCTTGAGGTTAACATCAACTATACAAAAATTATTTTTTGGTTAATATCTTCACGGGGCATAAACATTGTACTTTAAAAAAATTAAAAAAATAATAAAAATAAAAATAAAAAAAAAGGGGGGGGGGTGTTTATGTTCGTAAGCCCCGATCATTGTTTCCTCTTATTGAAAAGGCTCACAAAGACCTTCCTCTCTTCATTAAGAGGATAAACTAAACATCTCTTCCAAAGAGCACGTAATTCAAAAGTAAAACTAGTTTATATATCATTAAATGAGGGAAGAAATGTAGCGAAAAACTCTGAAGTGGTCTATTTGGAACTTCCGCAATGCTTGGATTTTTTTGATGACTAAACTTAAGAAGGCGAATATTTGAGATTCTATTGTTCATCAACTTTTCTTGTGGATTTCATCTAGAAACCCAAAGTGTAGATTTAGATGGCTAGATTGGTTAAGAAACCCTATTGAAACTCATCCTTCTTTGTAATCTTTTTTTTGCCAGTGTTTGCTACCTTTTAATATATTGCCGCCGTTCCAAAAAAAATAATTTTGTTTGTTTTTTCAAACATCTTAGAACACAAAAAAACTAGTTTGAGGTAGCAAAATCCTCTTTCGAAGTCTTGTTGGGCAAGAGGTTTAAATCTCTTACTATATTTAAATGAGGGAATAAACAAACATCATTAACTGTTAAAAGCTCTTAACGATTCAGATTTATAGGATATTAAAAGTTATTAAATGATTTTATAAGGATAAGAAACATAACCCAACTCTATAATTAACATCGGAGGAGTTGAAATTATCTACTTGACATACAAGTTTGCTTGACTTTCATTAGGCAAGTGTGAAAATGGAGGAACAAAATTCGATGTGCATGATTCAACGGATAAGGAAAAAGCTTGTGCTCGCTGTGAAGACATTCCTTTAGATAAAAGATTGTCTCAGCTTTGGGCTTCTAATCGTGCTTTTAAGAGCCACTTCTCATGAAACGATTGGAATAATTTTCCTAAAGACATTGATAAATCACATACATATTCCAGTTTTATTCTTGTATACGTGTTTTTGTGTGTTTGCTCTTGCTTACAGGCAGCATCTCTGGTACTTGTTACTCTTTAACCTTATTTTGGTCTATGACATCTTTACGTTTTCAAGAAAGCCAACATTAAATTTAACAAAAAATGAAAAGGAAAATAATGAAAAATTCACATGATATAAGGCTACTCGCAGTAATGTGAAGCGATCGACATACACGATCGATTCCCAATCGATCGTCCTTCTGTAGGGAATCGATCGGCCCACCTTTTTTTTTTTTTTAATCTTGGTCGCATACACTATCGAGTAAATGTGTTTGTAAAAGTTGTGCATTTATTCTTGGACTTTGGATTGTGCCGTTTGAACCAAAAAAAAAATCTTTTAAACTTACTTACAAATACATAACATAAACATACTTCAATCCACAAATCTCATTTCACACATTCTCTATATTTTTTCACACTATGAATTCTTACGAGCTATTCATTGCCGATTCGTCTTCGGATGATGAAAATGAAGTTAGTAGCGGAAGAGTGTTGGGAGGCTTTTCAAGCGTCACAAACTAAAGTCTCACGAAACCAAATTAGTAGGGATCGTTTGGGAGCTCATAACCGTTTAGTGGCTGCTTACTTCTGCGAGACCCCAAGATACGACGATCAAGCATTCCATGATCGTTTTCGAATGAGCCGAAAACTATTCAAACGAATTGTTCGAGAGGTAACCGATCATTCACCTTATTTCCAACAAACTCCTAGTTGTGCAGGCGTACTTGGTATTTCTCCATTGATGAAGTGTACTTCGTCAATTCGTCAATTGGCATACGGAGTCAATGCGGATGCTCTAGACGAATATGTGCAAATGGGTGCGTCAACAATTCGTGAGTGTCTCCAAAAATTTTGTGAGGCCATAATGGAGTTATATGGTGCAGAGTATATGCGAAAGCCGATAGTTACTGACATAGACAAACTATATGCTCATCACTACGAAAGTCATGGGTTTCCTGGGATGATAGGAAGCATTGATTGTACAGATTGGCCGTGGGAGAATTGCCCACATGCTTTAAAAGCTCAATTTTGTAGGGGTGATCACGGGCAAACTCCTTTCATTTTATTGGAAGCGATCGTCTCCCAAGATTTATGGATTTGGCATGAGTTCTTTGGTGTCGCCGGGATGAATAACGACGTAAATGTTTTACGTAAATCGCCTCTTTTCAATGATCTCAAAACGGGGAGAGCACCGGATGTGGAATTCGTTGCTAACGACGTGCCTTATAAACGGGGATATTATCTTGCTGATGGGATATATCCGGCTAAAGGGTTTGACAAAGAGCGTCTATCACATATAATGTACACATGCATCATATTACATAATATGATAATTCAGGACGAAGAGCGGGCGATATCTCCCGTATTCTTTCCAGCGGAGCAGCACCGTTCTTATGATCCCATAAGAACGCATGTGGAATCGTTGGAAATTACCAGGGAGATATGCAACAAAACAACTCATCTTAGCCTCAAAGCCGATTTGGTGGAAGACATTTGGCATCGTCATAATCAAAACTAGTTTAGTCGTTTTATTATCGTAAAAATGTTATTTGAATTTTATTGTAATGTTTTTATTTTATTTGAATTATTTTGTAACGTTTTAATTAGAGTAAATTGCAAAAATCGTCCCTGTGGTTTGCTCAAATTGCAAAAAACCTCCATGTGGTTGGCTAATTGCTGGCGGCCTCCCTGTGGAGGAAACCTTTCATCATTTTGGTCCCTCATTTTTAACTGGCGTTAAATGAATCCGTTAGAAGTTACACGTTTAGCCCTTGTGGCCCATGACCATTGCAGCGTCCATCCTTTTTTCGCAAAAAAGGTCCCTGTGGTCCGTTTTTACGATTTTCAATTTAAGCTTATTGGGTTTTCATATTTCTCAATTGTATCTTTAAATTCAGAGTTGTAACTTGCTTAATTTTAAATAGAAACTGAGCTAGAATAAGCAGACAGACTACTTATAAGCTAATAAGGACTAGAGTGAAGGAAATAAGCAATTTAGCTGATTTTAAGCTAAAAGGTTATTGAATTAAGCTATCTTGGACTGAATTTAATATAAATAAGCTAATAAATCAAGAAAAAGCAATAAGATAAAGCTGAATAAGCAGAACAGGCTATATGATACTAGAAGCTATGTTAGAAGCTAATAAGCTAAATGGCTAATTTTAAGCTAAAAGATAATTGGAAAAAGCTATTTTGGACTGAATTTAATACAAATAAGCATGAAAACACTGAACATGCTAGGTAAATAAGCCAATAAGCACTGATGTCAAATGATCATTATGGACTGAGGTCTGCTGAGGTAAAGGGCAAAACAGGAGGATTTTAAGCTATGAAAAAGCTATAAAAAGCTATTTTAAAAAATTCAGAAAAATATGTAACAACTAGATAAGCAGCCAAACAGTAACTGTGCTAAATTTTGGCTTAATTGAACTTATAATGAACAAATTAAAATTCATAAATATAAGTCTGATTTAAGCAAAATGGTAAAAAAAAAATATGCAGGCTTAAGTGTTCTACTGAGGTACTTATTAGCTTAGAAATAAGCAATTCTAACTAAAGGCTAGTCCACTTTAACTTAAAATGATGAAATCTTATACTATAAACTACTCATAAAGTCAAAAATTTAGAAAATAGGGCCACTAGATAAGCAGATGAACAGATGGACTATATGAGCTAGTGCAATCTGATGCAAAGGATTTTCAGAAATTGACCATTACTTTATTGATACCTAATGGAATGCCACATTTAGATAGAGACTAACTTAGATGATTGTAAAGAGCTATTAAAAATCAAAATGAGGAACCGCAACTACTTATCTCAATGATAAGCAGTTATGAGCAGTAATGCACCTATAAATTAGCAAACTCAACCAAGACATGGAAATCCTTCAACTCGGCTTAAAATAACTTAAAAACAACTTATTTCAACTAAATTAAGCAAGATTAAACTAATCAAAAGTGCAAATGAACAGTACATTCAAATTTTTACCCAAAATAAGCTTATTCCAAACACCCCTTTCTGAGGGCTGCTTTGGTTTTTAAAAATAGAACAGGACTTGTTAAGCTAGAATTCTGAACACACTTGATTATCTAAGTTAGTTAAGCACTAAAAATCATTTTTCCATTATAAATAAGAACTGAAATAAACTATATCTTAATTAAGCTAATTTTTTGATTTTTAATGAGATATTTAAGAAAAATTAAGCAAATGCTATTTAAACTATAAAAACAGATAAAGAACAATTATAAACTAGCAATAATCAGATAAGGCATATAATAAGCTGAAAATAAGCAGTTAAACAGTGAAAGTGAAATATAAAAAAATTGGAAAAATAACTCACAATAGCATTTGGCTTAAAACAGAAGGTATGATCACAAAACAAGCTTTAGCTTGTCAAAAACAAGCTAATTACCCATGTGCTTATCCATACCAGCTTATTTCCCTCCAACTGCTTATTTTTACCCCGTATTGACTTTCGTTGACTTTTTGGTATTTTTGCACCATGAACAGATATTAACTCCAATACTCTTGCATAAGCTCTAATAAGCTCAAATGAGCTTAATGGTATAGTAATCTAAGCTTATAATCTTAAAATTAACAATAATTGAAAATTAAGGTGAAATGAGGAAATTTAAATTCGAACGGTAAACTGAGTTTTTATTTAAAATTAAGCAAGTTACAACTCTGAATTTAAAGATACAATTGGGAAATATGAAACCCCAATAAGCTTAAATTGAAAACCGTAAAAACGGACCACAGGGACCTTTTTTGCGAAAAAAGGATGGACGCTGCAATGGTCATGGGCCACAAGGGCTAAACGTGTAACTTCTAACGGATTCATTTAACGCCAGTTAAAAACGAGGGACCAAAATGATGTAAGGTTTCCTCCACAGGGAGGCCACCTGCAATTAGCCAACCACAGGGAGGTTTTTTGCAATCTGAGCAAACCACAGGGACGATTTTTGCAATTTACTCGTTTTAATTATTAATGAAATTTGAATTTGTGTTAACAATGTTTAAAAAAAAATAATAATAAAAATGATCATGGTCACCCTTACTGGGGCACCTAATCGCCTAAAGGTTGATGAAAAGAGAAAGCTGACGTGACAGAAAAAATGGGAGGGATTGGGATCCCTTACTGGGCCAGCCTAAGACCTCCTTAGGGGAGGAGGAGTCATGATTCCCAAATTTTCAGCCCTCTCAAATTTGACCAATAAAATTATGCCAACTCATTTCAACCCTCCAGCCCTCCCAACCAATTTCACTCGCGCCCATGATATTCCAGCCCTCCTAATTTTTTTGTTATTGATACACCTGTGGATAAGAATTTTGTACCAAATTCACTTGTGTTTCAGCGGCTTGCTCAGAGGTTTCCCAACCCTCTCACCAGCCCTTTGAGGGCAACCCATTGAGGGTGGGGCGGTGTTACCGCCGGTTTCGTACAGCCATTTGGTGAACCCGTTGGGCACTCCGCCTCCTCTTAACATGATGGGGTCGGCTTGTTGCAATTGGAGGGTTGGAGCTTTTGTTTTTCAACTAAATAAAAAGTAACGAATAATAAATAAATACGAGTAACAATCTTTGCAACCAATTTTCATGTCTACGATTTTATTTTACGTTAAGTAATGTCAAATTTCAAATTTCTAATTTATTTGCTACAGTAACTTTTTTGTTTTCTCTTTACTACTATACAACCAAAAAAAAGAACTGCAAGAATATGTGCATTCTATAAGAGTACGTATCTTTAACATTTATATCCAATAAAACTTAATTGTATAATAAGGCTAAATATAGTCACCCATCCATTTGGTTGGACATTGTTCGTGAGATGAACCATCAAAAGAATAACGGTACGGATCTGTTCAGCTTTATTCACAAAAAGATGGGTAACGGGGCTGATACTTCTTTTTGGGAGGATGTGTGGACGGGTAATGTCGCCTTTAAATCTCTCTACCCTAGAGTTTATGCTTTGGAGACATGTAAAAACATTACTGTTGCTGAGAAAATGTCTCAAGATCATATCGGATTTTCTCTTCGTCGAAGCCCAAGAGGTGGTATGGAACAGGCTCAGTTCATTGATCTCTCATCGAGTCTGGAAGTTATTAATCTCGTCGACATGCGGGACAGGTGGATATGGTCCTTAGAAGGTACTGGTGATTTTTCTGTTGCTTCTGTCCGAAGTAGAATTGATGATACAAGGCTGCAGGAAGTCTCGGCCAAGACTAGATGGATTAAAGCCGTGCCCATCAAAGTTAATGTTCACGCCTGGAAAGTAAGTCTCGATTGCTTACCTACTAGGTTGAACATTTCTAAACGTGGTATGGATATCGTATCTATTTCATGTCCCATTTGTGATTTGGCGGTGGAATCGGTTAGTCATATTTTCTTCGTCTGCCAAACTGCTAGAGAGGTTTTTCATAAGGTTTGCAACTGGTGGGATATTATTTTTACGGAGCTTTCTTCATATGAGGAATGGTTAGAGTGGCTTTTGAATCTTCGTCTTCATTCTAAGTACAAAAAGTTGTTCGAAGGAGTTTGCTATATTATGTGGTGGGCTATATGGAATTTCCGCAATAAGAGCATCTTTGGTTCGACTCTTCCTTCGAAGGCGTCTCTCTTTGAAGAAATTGTGTCCCGTTCCTTTCATTGGTGTAGATATAGATGTAAAGCTTCTTTTAGTTGGATAGATTGGTTAAAAAAACCCTCATCTTGTTATCTTGTAAGTTCCTAGCTCCTTGCTAGTCTTTTTATAATCAACCGCCGTTCAAAAAAAAAAAAAAAAAGAACTATATGTATTTTCATAGCCAATATTATTGGAATGAAATGAGTAACCATAACATCTTCTATCTCTTAAGCATGCAAAGAATAAATGCATGTTTTACATCAACTATCGTGTTAATTTGGTATTCCGTAAGTTCATCAGTGATATTTGATAAACCAAAACATGTCCAAAGATTTGATTTATCTTGTATTTTTAATTGCACAAATCTCTTTTATAAAGTCTAAAGATTTATAGAACTAGGTCTCATCTTAACAATATAACAAACATCTTTAGAAATAATCATATATACCTAAGGCATTAACTATAACTACGCTTAAAAATAAACAAAAAAATATTTACGAACCATGCAACCTAGGGCAACCTAACTCATATAGAAAAGTATATACGATTTTTTTTTTAGAACGGCACTACACTTGAAATCCGACCCCCCGAGTTAAACCATCCAAACGGGCAAGCCCTGAGACCCGAAACACTAGAAGAGACCTGCGAAGCGAAATCCTTAAAATTCACAGCTTCGTACTAAGAGGAAAATCCGGATTTTCTACTTTGTAAACAAAATGTGCATGCAGCACACAATATTAATTCGAGAGCCCACGGTTTTCTCATTTACTGTGTACTTTTTTTTCTTATGAGAAAATTATCTAAGGGAACAAGGCATAAATTAGAAGAGGCGTGCAAAATGTGACGTTAACAAAAGAAAAGACAAATTAACACAAGTTTTGTCTTTGACCAAAAAATAGAAAACTCGTGTATAAATCTTGTTTATATCAAGTAATGTAATACATTGTTAAAAAATATAGTGATGTTTTAAACCCGGGTTGATCCGGCAGTTGAAGCAATTAAATTGTGAACCGTTTTAGTTACTGCAAGCCGGTTTTGATAGATAGATAGATAGATGATAAAAAAAAAAAAAAAAAAAAAAAACTGATTGAATCGATGGTTAAACCGGTTGAACCGCTGACCAGAAGCTTGACTGGGTCAATTAGAAAACTAGCTTTTAAAATATAGTAGTATAATAATACATTAATACATCTTTACCTCCTTTTACAAAACCAAAACTTTTTTTTTTGAAAGGCGGATTTTATTAAAGTACTAACAATGAACTAAAAACGAACAATTACAAAGAAATAAGCAAATGATTTTCAACCAATCCACTTAACTAAAGTTAACATTGCATCTTGATCTACACCAAAGAATAGAACGAGCCATATCATCAAACAAACACGCTTTCGACTGGATGCTCGAACCAAATAACGCCTTATTTTGACTGGGTCAATTAAAAACCTCAGCAAGTTGTTTTTTTTTTTTTTTTTTTTTCTCATCACATGTACCCCTACCCCCACAAATTACATAAATGGCCCCTGACGTTACACTAAATTGCGTCCAACGTCCAAAACATTTTTTTTTTCAAAATTAATTTTTTTAGAAATTTTTTTTTCGAAGTTAATATTTTAAATTTTTTCCGAATTTTATTTTTGTACAAAAATATTTTTTTTTTCCGAAATTTTTTTTTAGAAATTTTGTTTTTCCGAAAATAATATTTTACAAAAATATTTTTTTTTCCGAAAATAATTTTTTTTTCGAAATTAATTTTTCTAAAAAAAAATTAATTTTTCTAATGTTTTTTTTCTAAAAAAATTAATTTTTTTTTAGAAAAATTAATTTCGAAAATAAATAATTTTTCTAAAAAATTTATTTTGGGAAAAAAAAAAATTTTGTCTTTATTACTTAAAAAGCTGGTAACCTGTTGGGCAGGTCAAAGGATGCATTTTTAAGGTTGTTTTCAGGAGTTTAGGTATAATTTTGGGAAAAATTTTAGTTCACTACGTAAAACTAGTTTTCACGTATAGTTGCATATTTTTTTTTAAGGAATACCCCTTGATATAAACATTGTTAATGACTAAGTTTTGAAAAGTTAGCATTCAAAGTTCTCATGTCCATGTGTTTTTTCGAGTAACACAAGTTTTTATAGTTCTTGTAGAAGGGTAATCGATCCTCTGGTTGTTTCTAGTGATCGGTCACATGGCCAATCTCAGATAGTTAAATATATCTCGTTCCTTAGGGTGAAGGGAGTGGCCTTCGGGCTTGCCTGCGGGTTGCTCGGGTTGGATGGGAACACCGCCGCCGCCTAGGCGGGCTGGGCTGGCGGGTTCCTTCCACGGGTATATAGCTCGCAGCGGCTTGAAACCAAAAGTGACCGTTGGAGTTGATATTTGAATGGGCAAAAGGAGCGTGGGTCAAAAAAAATTAAACACAGTTGGTCCTTTTGAATGCCTATTTATCCGAATCAATTACACACCCATTTTATAAAAAAAAAAAAAAAAAAAAAAAAAAAAAAAAAAAAAAAACTACCAAAACAAAAACAATAATCAAATTATGGATCAAAGAGGCAAGAAAGTAGTTGGTGCAACATCTTCGTCAAGGGGTCGGGGCACTCGAGCTAAATCCGGTCGACCTATACCAACACAATCCGCTCCTCGACCCATACAACCATTTTCGGCTCCTCGTCAACAACCACATTCGACGTCGCAACAATACTATTATTATCCTCAACCACCGAGTCCTCCACGACAAACCTTCGACTACCCACCACTTAATCCAAGCGATTACCACATAAACGAAACGAGTAACTTTAACCCGTTCGATTACCGAGAACAACCGGAGGGGAGCGAAGACGAGTTTCTCGACGTACCCGAAACGCAATTCAATCTTGGTATTTTTTTTTTTTTTTTTTTTTATAAGTTTAATTTTTTAGCCGTTTTATTTATTTATACGTTTTAATTTTTTAGTCGTTATATTTATTTATACGTTGTAATTTAATTTTTTTGTCGTTATATTTATTTATACGTTTTAATTTTTTAGACGTTATATTTATTTATACGTTTTAATTTTTTAGACGTTATATTTATTTATACGTTTTAATTTTTTAGACGATGACGATGATGTTCAAGAAATTGAAGAACAAGAAGTTCCTAAGAAAAAATTCGCGAAAAGGGCCGAAAAAAAAGGGCAGCAACAAAGGGCAAAATCTTGGACGCCACTATCGAAGAGCAGCAACAAAGGGCAAATTATATGGCGGAAAAGACCTTATATCAAGATCACAAGTTCTACAACAAATCGCACGACCACATCACCGATCTAGGAATGCTAAAGTAGA
The DNA here is from genome assembly GCA_021014915.2 of Artemisia tridentata subsp. tridentata. Lineage (NCBI taxonomy): Eukaryota > Viridiplantae > Streptophyta > Magnoliopsida > Asterales > Asteraceae > Artemisia > Artemisia tridentata. The sequence continues at coordinate 116,334,552 of CP139505.1, forward strand.
CGCTTGATAAGAAGCGTGAGATAGCGCCGAAATATAACTGGCCTTGGGCTTGGGGCGATTTGTAGTTTTTTATTCGTATGATTTGTACTTTTTTATTTTTAGGAATTCTAGTTTTTTATTTTTAGGAATTGTAATTTTTAATTTTTAGGATTTGTACTTTTTAATTTTTAGGAATTGTATTTTTATTTTTAATGAAGTGTTGTTTTAATGAAGTGTTTGTTTTTTTTTTATATATATAATTGTTTAGTATTGGAAGGGTTAATTTTGCAAATTTATAATTTTGAAGGAAAAATTATGAAAATTAAAAAAAAAATTTGGGAGGGTTGAAAGTGATGGGCGCCAGTAAAAAGGTTAAATTGAGGGTTGGAGGGTTGAAATGAGGTGGAGGAAGATGATTGGTTAAAATTTGAAAAGGTTGAAGGGTAAAAAGGAATGACTCCCTCCACCCTTAAAAATGTAGCCAGATCAGACAGTATATTTTGCTTTACTTAATTTGCTTTCCCTTTCATTGTTTTTCTTTTCTTTTCGTTTTTCAAACGCAATAAAAACATGTGAATTGAGGACACGCAACTTGTGTAGAACTTTTATGGCCCAACTACAATAAATAGGAGCACACTTAAACTTTTTTATAATATATGAATATGATCTTTACAAATATAAAATGTTACGAGTACTTGCTAAACTATCCAGTTAAATGATCGAGCTAGAACTTCCAAAATACTTATAAATCCTCTACCACAATTTTTATTTTTATTTTTTATTTTCTTTTTTATTATTATTATTATTATTATTATTATTATTTTTTTTTTTTTTTTTTTTTTTTTTTTTTTATATAGCATCATCAAACTTCACTATCATGGTATTGGTCTTTTGGCCAAAATTACTAAATTTTTTGCACTTGAACTTCTGGATTCATTCAGGATTTGAGTGTTAAAGTTTGAATTTTAAGAGTTCAATTTTAATTATGATGATTATACAAATCATTGAATTAGATAATGTATTTTCATTTCTTTACAATTTCTACATCTATACTTTACGAAGTACAATAAAATAACAATAGATCTTTGGTTCTATGAATCTAATTCAATAATACGTGTTAGCTCTAGTGTCTATAATGCCAGAGTTTGGAGTTTTCTTTTTTAGGACCACATTTATTTAAAAAGATACTCATTGCATTTATTTATTTATTAGTTCTTGACTTGGACATAGAGTTGGGTGGTTTGGGTCTTTGTGTTATGGGTTGCTATCACTATCATGTTTGAAAATCGTGATGTTACCTTTTGATACCGAATTTGGTACAAGTCTAACATAAATACTATAATTGCAAAGTTTGATGACTACTTTTAAAATTTTAGGTTCACATAATCATTTATGAGTAGCGAAGAGTAGCAACTAAGGCTGAGCATGGAAGGTTCAAAACTGAACTGGATCGACAAATCCGACTGAACCAACAAAAACCGAGCCGACCCGACAGCTTGTCGGTTCGGTTTTGGTTTAGTTTTTTCATGATTTTCGGTTTCGGGTCGGTTCGGTTCGGCTTGACCTAAAAGCGGACAAAACACACATAAACCAAGCCAAACCGACGGACCCGACACAATACCGAATCGAACATACCATATTCGGTTCGGTTTTGGTTTAGGTTTTTCACGGTTTTTGGTTTTCGGTTTTGTCGGTTCGGGTCGGATCGTGTCGGTTTTAGACCGATGCTCAGCCCTAGTAGCGACTATCACTATATTTGGCAAAAATAAATGTTGTTATTGCTGACGATGTTGCTGATACCGGTGTTGTTGCTGATGTTGGTGATGTTGCAAGAACATATTAAAATTGTAATTTTTTTGTAGAGGTATTTAACAAACTAGCTGTAATCATAGAGTAAAAGTGTAAAATGACATAATTGAAAATACAAATAGCAAACCCAATATAAATAGGAATAATAAAAAAATGGCTACTCATTAATTTTGTGAAATAAAATTTCCAGCATGTTTTTAAAAGATAATTTATGCAACTTATTTTTTGAGAACTTATTTTTCTGAAATAATCCACAATCTTTTGTCACCTAAACAAAGATTATTTTTTAAAATGACATATTTTTTAGCAAACTAATTTTAAAATCTTATGATCTTTAATACTCTGTTGCGCCAAACACGTCCTATAACTATAGTTATCAAATTCACTACTTTCACATTAGTGACACAACATTATTTAATATACCACTAAACCCAACATCTTTTAGGTGCTACGCTCACTTGGTTATCACCAAACCCATTTTTTAACAAATTTAATTAAAAACAAAATTAAACTTTCATTCATAATTAGAAATATTACATTAAAAATTAAAAACATCCCACATATTAAAATCTAGAATTAAACTTCATGGGAAAAGTATTCGACCAAATTGAAACAAAGATTTTTATGTGCGTCTGCTGATTTGATTTGTTTGATAACTTGTAGCGTTTGTTCTCGAGTTTGTACGAGGTCGTCCTTACGATGTGCTTCCTCCATATGCCAGTCGAGAGATATCGGTTTCCTTTTGTATTTTCGAATCATATTATGTAATATGATTTATGTATACATCATATTCCTTATCTTATCAATAGATATCGCTTGTGCGGGATTGACTAATATAGCTCATTTTCTCTTGAGAACATCAAACGTTCATTTCACATCTTTCCTTGTCGCTTCATGCATTCGCTTATACCGTATCGCTTGTAGCAATCATCTTTTGGATGTGAAATTTTGGCTTAACAAGTGTCACCCATTCCAGATATATCCCGTCAACAAGATAATATTCTCATCAGTAACTTACGGCCTTAACCACAAATGGAACCTCTGATGCTTTTCCGTATTTGAGATCGTTGAATATAGAAGATTGATGTATAATATTGAGATCGATGAATATTGGAGAGTGTGAATAGTTCTCGACTCATTCAGATCCTCTTCTAAGATGTATATGCATAGTACATCAGATGCTCACAAAAATAAACGGCGTTTAAACGATAATGAGCACCTTAACAATCTCTACTAACTATGTTTCTTATACCTCACGAACTTTCACATTTTCGTTTACTCTTAATAAACAACACCACTCTTTTTAAACATGACAAGTTCCTAGTATTAACCTTTTCTTTCGATGAGTCTATGAACATTAATGTTTCGGAATTCATTTGGATAATGAGAAATGGTGAATATTTTGTTTGAGCTATGTATATATTTTGAAAGATGATGTGAGAAGTTGTGTATAAAAATGATAAAGTGTGGGGTATTTATATATAAATAAGATGATAAAGTTTAATAATAAAAAAAATTACGAGGGCCCCACAAAATCGACCGTTGGCTTTTTAGCCTTGGAACCCGTTCGGTGGTTGAGATCAACAAAAATTTGCAAAAGTCCTACCATCAAGCGCGGTGGTTGTTGGCTGCAATAGGGGACCGCGCGTGGTGGTACCCACCAATTCAATAGTGACCAACCTAAGGGCCCGTTTGGTTGGATACTATGGGAATGAGTCTATAATTTTGAAAGTCATTAATGGTGTTTGTTTTGTGGGCCCAGTAATAAAGTGGGTATATCATAGTCATAGATTCATTACACACCAATTTAGCGTCTATGAAAGCCATTCCCGTGGGTCCCTCTTTTTTCCACTACAAAACTCAAATATCTATACACTTTTCATACCATATTTTCTCATCCAAACATAAACAATCGTAATCATACACTTTTTCATATCCATTGTCATTCTACCCCATACTAAATCCAATACTCATTGTCATTTCTAGCAACAAACCAAACGGACCCTAAGTATTTGGTACTTTGCTTGCCTTAAGTTATCCACTATGATAAACTTATATAAAAATTAATGTTATTAATTTACAAACATTTGCAAGTCAGGAGAGATATCAATAACGTAACTTTTTTATCAATTAATCTATCTCTTCAAAATGCTACTAGCATATCATTTCATGACATCTAGATTTAAAATGGTTACTCATTAATCATTATGATACACAAATTTTTAAATCACTTCATAAACTCTTAAACATATTTTTAACTAGAGTAAACTACAAAATACATCCCTGTGGTTTGGTCAATTTCACACGATACATCCCTCCCAAAAAAGTTGCGCCATACACATCCCTCCGTTAAAAAAAAGGACTAACGGCGCAAACCATTTCTCCGTTATCTCTAACGAGATAGAAAATGTTTACACCGTTAGTCCTCTGGGTTAACTCTATTTGCACCGTTAGTCCTTTTTTACGTTTTCGTCCGTTTTCGTCCCTTTTTTTATGTTTTCGTCCGCTTTTTTACGTTTTCGTCCATTTTTTTACGTTTACGTCCGCTTTTTTACTTTTTCGTCCGTTTGGTTTCAAGGATTGACTTAATCAGCTAACTCGAATCATTAATAAAAATTCGAAAAAATTTATAAAAATTCGAAAAATTTATATAAATTCAAAAAAATTTATAAAAATTCGAAAAAACTTATAAAAATTCAAAAAATTAATAAAAATTCGAAAAAACTATTATAAATTCGAAAAATTTATAAAAATTCAAAAAATTTATAAAAATACAAAAAAACTTATAAAAATTCGAAAAATTAATAAAAATTCAAAAAAATTATAAAAATTCGAAAAAATTTATAAAAATTCAAAAAATTTATAAAAATTCGAAAAAATTTATAAAAATTCTAAAAATTTATATAAATTCGAAAAAAAATTCAAAATTCGAAAAAATTTAATCAATCTCTTCAAAATGCTACTAGCATATTGATGAAGCGAAAAGTGTACCGCTTTTAAGGGGTCATTTAAGCCCTAAATCGTATTTATTTGATCAAATATTGCCCTAAATCGTTTCTTTTGTCATTTTAGGTACTTTTGAGAAGAAATCTGGAAAAGGAAGCATTTTAGACGTTTTTGGAGCATAAAAGTGAAAAAAACGACAAAGTCTCAAAATCGGCTAAAAGTTACCTTTGACGGCGTCAGGGATTGCCCTGGACGGCGTCATGGCTTGGCAAGAAAAAGGTGGATGTGAAAATTACTCATGATAAGCTAGAGAAATTTGCATGGGAATTCTGACGGCGTCACCCTTTGGAGTGATCAAGGTCGTCACGGCTTAATCTAAAGAGGGACGGCGTCACGCCTAATTCTGACGGCGTCAAGCCTTGATAAGCCAGAACGGATTTTGGAGAGCTAAAGAGGGACGACGTCAAGAAGGCCATCCGGGAACCCTAAAAGCGGCGAGGTGACGGCGTCACACTCCATAACGTGACGCCGTCAGATCTGAAAGTCTATATATAGTTTTGCAATTTTTTGTCATTAGTGTGGAACTTTTTGGGGAACTTTGTGTGTGAAAACCCTAAGACGATTTTAGCAGCTTTTTCAAGGCTTTTTGCCTTGAGATCTTCCATGTTACAATGAAGATAAGTTATCAATTAATCATTCAATATGTCTATGTGTTATTTGATTCTATTTTGTTCTTGTCTTTTGTTTAACATGCTAGGCTAGATTTATCTTGTGTTTGCTTAGATCTAATGAAACCTAGCTATTGATTATTGGTTATTAGTGTGTTATTAGTTGTATTGGATGATTGTTTATCTATGTTAGGCTTAAGAAAACTGGCTAACTTCCTATTCGGTAACTTGCTTGAACGTCTTAAGAAACATGAACCAATGCGTACTAAAGGTTTTTATGGTTGTATTTAATGCACAAGCGAATTCTAGTGATCCCATGTTAGGAGCTTCCTAGCCGGCTCGACATAGGAGTGAAGTAGGAGCTTGTAGAGTTGGGGAAGTACGTACGCCACCCCACGATTGGTATTAAGGAATACACCCGTCATCCACGCAATTAATACACACTAATCAACCGGTAAAAGATAGTTAGGGAGTAAGGAAATCTAAGTAAACACATTTTTCTCCACATAAATTTCACCACATTTTCATTTTCAGTTATTTTATTTTATTTGCATTCGTAGTTATTTGGGTTAGTTGACTAGCAACTAATTCCGCCCACTCTTTCAAACCCGAGATTTTACTTGCTTTTATAAAATTATAAAAATATAAAAAGAATCTTCTCTCACCCTTAGACCTATTAGAGTAGTCTTTCATACCTAACGAACACTATTCCCTGTGGAGAACGATCAATCCCCCGTACTTACCACTACACTATACTACATCGGTCAGGTACACTGCCTGGTGGGGTTGTAAGCCTCTTGAGATCCCTCAAGAGGTAAAACCTGTTGTAAGGTTGCAAAACCACGCATCAAGTTTTTGGCGCCGTTGCCGGGGAATAGTTATTGTTTAGGTTGAATTTTTATTTTATAGGTCTACTCACTAGATTCCTTTCTAGTGAGATTTTTATTTTATTTTTCTAGGTTTTCTTTAGTCTATCTTTTTTCTTCGTTTCTTTGTTCGTAACCATTACCATCCGACATCATGGAAGGTGGTAATATCCTCGATCCCAACAACCCACCACCTCCTAGAGCCCGTACTCTAGGAGAGTATTCCCGTCCTAGCCACCATGGCTATCGAAACACCATTGAGCTCACTCAAGGAGCCAATGTCACTCTGATGCGCGTGATGTGTCGTTGCGGTTTAGCAGTTTTAATGCCTACTCAAGTTTTAAATTTATATTTAGCCGACTTATCAATAACACACACACTTAACGAGCAGTGTACCCGGTCAGTATGAAGATAATGGTAAGTAGAGTGTCGATCACTAAGAGTGGAACGTATAATCTCGTTAATCTATTCAGTATTTTAATATCCTAACGCAAGGGGGTTTCAGCCTGAGAGACTGGCACAGTTTTGTTTGCAATTAAATAATAAAATAAACAAATAGGCACGAATCAGCAAGTAGCACACACGTACACAGATAGATACTTGAGACAATAAGAGGGCTGTCCTTATGATTAAGTAGATTGTCACTTGTTTTATTGATAGCTTTATATGAAGTGTATGTAATTAACCCTTTCTCGTTGGTCCTATTCTCATCGGCGAGTAAACCCTTAATGACGACTTATGTCTAAAAGTTATTCCTAAGTGATCAATTTAGAAACAACCGTGGGAGCCACACCTTGTCCCGCAGTCGGGTGCCCGCAAGCCACTAATAAACACAGAGGTGGTCAATGCACTAATAAGTAGTAACCAAAGACATCAACATATAAACTTTAATTGATGGGAAAGCAAGTATTAAAGGGAGTGCAATCTTTCCGTTGTCACATTACACAAGCCACCAATCCTGATGAATTAAAGTTTGCTAAAACAATAAAACAAAACTACTTAATGAATTAAATACATGCAGCACCTTCTTACAGCTCTTGTATCTTCGATTTGGGTGTGTCTTGTGCTGCCTTCTTGACTGAATTCGTCCTTCTCTTCTGTTCGGTCTTTAGGTTTTCGAACTTCTGAATCTCCGAACTTCTTAATGCGTCTGGTCTAAGGGGTATTTATAGTTTGTGTCTGAGGGAAGATGCGGCGCATCTACTTAAGTAGATGCGGCGCATGTACTTAACTTCGCGTGGGGTCCAAGATTATAATATTCAGGAATATTCGTACACCGCCAGAAGATGCGGCGTAACTCTTTATTAGATGCGGCGCATGTCCTCTTGTATCTTGGATCGTATCTGGTGATATCTTGATAGAGATGCGGCGCATGTTGATAGTGAGATGCGGCGCATCTGGAGCAGAATTGACTTGATCTTGTCCATGTCAGTAGACTTCCACTTTATGTACGTTTTGCTCCATTATTAGTCCAGAATCGCCAAGTTTCACCAAATGCTTGTTTTTACCTGAGAATTACAAAAGTAAACGATTAAGTATCAATCCTCATACATAATATAGTAAAACAAGTCAAATTAATAGGATAAATGATAGTAATAAAATGTACTTATTTGAGTTCATCAAATATCCCCCCACTTGAACTTTACTTGTCCCCAAGTAAACCTTAGATTAAATCTCATGAAAATGTATCCTAAAAGATGTTAGGATTTATTTTTATATTTAAGCATGTATTCGTTCATTTCATAATCACACAACTAAACACTTAACGAATTAGAAGTAAAATAAAATAAGTCGATAAAAGCAAATCTAATCGTTTAACTGTCCAGTCGTGACGAATATTCTATCATAAGCTTGGCAAGTATACACATCTCCACCACTAAAGCTAAGGAATAACAAGTCTAAAGCGGTAAAAAGGGTTTTTAGGCTTAAGGGTTAATTATTCTTATTTACACTATCGATCTCAAATTCCAGAAAAGGCGACAAAATCACAAATACATGATCGAATCCACGAACACGATACTTGCAATTGCTCAAATCCTTAACTCGAATAGGCTAAAGATAGGTCCAAACTTCACCAATAATAATATATCAAAAAGGGCGACAAAATCATAAATACATAGCCGAATCCACGACTACGATACTTAAGATTGCTCAAATCCCTAATCTCAATAAATCAAAGGTTTGGTTGGATAAAGAACAATACAGGGTATGGATAACATTTGGGATATAAATTGGTGTAAAAATAAAAATAAACAAAACAAATAAATTAAAATCCTAAGTGTGGTTAATCACTATCCCAACCATCCCATGAATAAGACTCATATCATTGAATAACTCACGCTTTAACACTTGAAACACACGCTTTAGGTAGACACGAATTATACTCAACAAAATCTTAATCAAAGAATAATCCTTAATTGGCATTCCCATAACTGCCATTTCCCATTCAATCCATAGATATAATACAACAAATAGTGGCCATATGAACCACTTACATAACTTTACATCGTTGGCTTAAAATAAACATCCAACTCTTTTTTCTTTCTTTTTCTTTTCTCATTTTTTTCGATTTTTTTTTTTTTTTTTTTTTTTTTTTTTTTTTTTTTTTTTTTTTTTTTTTTTTGAAACATAAACATAGATGTGTAAAATTTCACCACATCACTATAACTTTCTTTCCGGATAATTTTTCCATACTTTTCATAACTTTCAGAAATAATGGTAAATAGTGAAAGTAGTAAACACACGAAAAATAAACTCCAAAATATACAATATTTACTTTCACTCCAATTGCATTGTGCAATTTCCCGACCTAACCATATATAATGAATTACGCACGCGAACACAGGTAATGTAAGGAAACACACTCTGCCTATAGCAATTAACCAACCACGGATTCTAATCTACAGGGTAGGCTAAGGTTTAAGGTGTAACGAAACATTTTAAACATAGGTGTAAGAAACGAAAGGAATGGCTCTGAGGGTTTTTCTAGGGGTATCTTACTCTAAAAATGAGAGTAACAAAAGGGTTTATACGGGGGTTAACTAACCAGTGTAGTTAGTTAATAACACATAACATATAAAGGCTATTTGGTGTAATCCTAGAATTTTTTACCAAGTTAGACAAGTCATTCCAATTATATCAATAATACTCATTATGGTGGTCTCGAATAGTATACAAGCCAAGTTCTAAAGTTTACAAGTCACCGGCACACTCATAGATTTGTGAATTTTGGAAAAATCACAATTTTTGAAAATAACGTCATGTGTGCAGTTATGCAACTTAGATCTTAAACAAAAACATGCTAAAAAAAATTTTAAGTTTGATATATTAAGCACAATTTAAGCATAATTTTTGAAAAAGTTTAGGACAAGTAAGTGTTAAGTGTTCTAATTCTCCTATCCCCCCACTTAAGTTAAACAACGTCCTCGTTGTTTGTATAAAAGGTTAAAAACTGGAAATAAAAAGAATTAGAACAGAAAAACTCCCCTGAGATTTGCTCGGTATGATCCTCCATTTGTATATGAGCAAAAATCATCTTTCTTGTGGATTAGAACGTTAAAGCTTCATGCTTGATGTATCCACAGGAAATTCAGGAAACTATAATACCACCAACACTTTAAAACACACCTAAGATAAGAAAGGTTCAACTTGCATAATACATTAGTAGTTAGGTAAAAATAAAACTTAAAAATTAAAACTGAAAATCATCAGGTCAGTCGATGCGCCGTATCCTATTGAAGAAGATACGCCGTATCGAGCCTGGAATAAATACGGATCAGAATAAAGATGCGCCGCATCCTTAACCAGGGATGCGCCGCATTAAAATAACTGATAAAAGTTAAAATAAAATGAAATAAAGGATAGGATGCGTCGCATCTGTTTACCAGATGCGGCGCATGTAATTACCAAACAGACTGTTAACAGTCTGTTGTAAATTGGCACGTTCCACGGTTTAATCTTTAATGTTCTCTCGTACTCTCGTGCTGAACTTAATGCCAGTCTTCGTCAGATATAACAAGAAACATAACTGAAACATTAAATATAAACATGAGAATAGTTGTCAGTACAATCCAAAATTAATATAAGTAATGTACGGGAAAACGTGTCCATAATGAAAATGCAAAGAGTAGTCAATCCATGGGCTGGTCAGGAGTCACGTCATCTGATTGGGCCCCTGAAGTGCTAGCTCCGTCTGTCCTGGGGCGGACCCTGCGCTCGTATCTGATAATCCTACTCACATAAGCACCGTCTGGGAGGTTGTGGCTTACCCCATTAAGAGCCATCAATCTACTGACACCGTCGACCAGCCAACTCGTATCTCTCCTCACTCCAGCGAGTTCAACTCTCTGCGCCTCCAGAGCCTCCCTCAATGACCTAACCTCCAGCTCCACTCTCTCGACTCTCTGTCCAATAGTGCGGGGAGCTGGTGCTGGTGCATGTACCTCCTCCTGAGCAGGAGCAGCAGCCGGGGCTGCCTGAGCATCCCCCTGCTCTGGCTCAGCAGGCCTAGGTGGTCCAAGTGGTGCCCAGAAGTACCCATCTATCATCTCTTCACATATCCCAAGCCTCGTCGCAAGATAATCCGCATCCATACTAGGCAATCTAGCAACATCAACTGGAAGATCACCGGGAATCTCATCACCTAATATCCCAAAATGCCTAGCAAGACGAGAGACAAAATGGCCCCCAGTCATCTGGCTCCTACCATCTCTCCCTGGAGCAACTCGGTGTAAATAATGTGCTAAGAAGTGAGGGATGTTCACCACAGCTCCCCCGTCCATGCTCCGCAAGAGAAAAAGATCCAAAGTAGTTACCTTCTCAGGGGATTGTCCCCTTCCGGCAATAGTTAGGGCAATCAGGCGATGACAAAGCCTCCTTATCGGCTCTCTAATCAGTGTGTACGAGGGAGTGGTGGAGGTAGAATCACCTCCAGATGAAATCTCAACCCAGTAACCTCCCAACTCCCCACGATCTGAAACAACTCTCAAGCTGTTAGCCCAATAATCAGTAAAACCAGGAGATGCCATCTCTGCTGTAGTATGCAACCCAAGAGCAAGTATAAACTGTCCCATAGACATCCTTCTCTCAAAACCACCCAATCTGAATACTAGAGTGTCAAACGTGTCGAGACCGAGATCAGTCTCCCTATAGTGTAAAGTGCAGAAAAACTCCAACATCAAAACCTTAATTAACGGTTCCTCTATCCTGAACAACCTTTCCCAGGCGTAGGATCTGAACAAAATCTGCCCCTCCCCATCTTTGTATATCATTTCCAACCTAGTTCTCAAACTTTCAGCAGCGTTACCCTCGTCAATATTGTTGATGCTGTCAAAATTCAAAACCGGAACACTGAATACTTTCCTCTGATAAAACTTTCTGAGCTTAGTCATATAATCATCAACAACACCCTGTGCTAGCCCCATCGTTTCAAAACGAAGCCACGGGTGTCTACGTGCAGGCTCAGGTAACTCCATCTGCAATAAACATCCACAGTCAGAAAACAGTCTGTAAGTCAGGTAGATGCGGCGCATTGATTAAATCAATGTGGCGTATCTGTATAAGTATAAGGGATGCGGGGCAATAAAAGGAATGCGGCGTATTGAGATGCGTCGTATCCAGGTTAATCAATACGGCGCATCTAAAATTTTAGCAATTTTGAAATAGGTCGTTACGCCGCATTAATCAACCTAGATGCGCCGCATCTAAAAGCATATCAGCATAAAATAAAGGGTTAGGCACGTTTTTCAAGAATCCGTATCCGTGACGTAAACTTCCACTAAATATCACAGTATAATATTCTCCTTATACCAGTTCAAATATCTCAATCAACCACAGCTAATTTACCTTCCCGCTAAACATTCAAAATCAAACCCAAAACCTAAATTTTCGGTCGATTCAATTAGTGCCAAATTCGTTGTCCAAATCTAAAATTAACTTAGGGGAAATAATTAATTCCAAGTTCTAATCATATCCCTATATCGTTTAAGCGCGAATTGATTCAATCCTATAAACCCTAATTTTCGTATTAATCAAAATTAAATCGAAATGTAACAATTACCTTAGTATTTGTGATTAGGAGAACGTTTTAATGCTCGGATTAAAGGCGGATTGAAGAAAGGTGATCGGATTTTGAGTATAATTTTAGTGCGTGTTCTTAACTGTGTGTATTTATGCGGCGTATTCCCGTCGTATTTATAAGGCGACACGATGCGCCGTATTAGAAAATTGGGATGCGCCGTATCTAATCAATTCCGTTGACTAGTCAATAAGTCCTAGTTGGTCAGGGATACGGCGCTTCGGATATTTAGATCCGCCGTATCTCTATGTTAGTTAACGAAATTTAAATGAAGAACGTACCTTGGCCTCCGCAACAAAGTTCCTTATACATCAAATTTGGGTAAAAACGGCACACCATATAGATGAATTCAAAATAAGAGTAATAGGCATAAACGTTTCATTAATAATCGTAATCTTATTGTTTAGTGGATAAGGATTTATTCCGAGGTTAGGAACAAATATCGTTTTTTGAGCATACAAAATTAAGATTACGAATTGAATCAGACGTATAATAAGGATAATAAAACTGAGATCATAGTGTAGAGAACTTTCCTTTGGGCAGTTGAATTATCGTAGAGTTAACCTGGGATTCTACTTCAAGAATTAAAGTAGTTCAATGTTACCAGTACTGAGTTTTCCTCCACTCTTCCCGTCTTATGTTCGGTCACTTCAGCTAGCGTCTCTTGGTTTGGTTCAGAATGTAATCCTTCTTGGTGATGCTTGAGTCATCATTTATCCTGAAAAATAAACAACTTGCACACGAGAGTAGCGGACCGATCAAAGTAAATATCAAAAATCAACTATATTTATCAAATTATATTCGTCGTATTAACAAAAGTTAATGCGCCGTATTTTCGTTACGTTTAAAAATAAAAGATTTTTGATTCAGTAAGATGCGCCGTATCGACGGAAATCGATACGCCGTATTTGTTTAATAATTCGCAAACTGTTTTTTAATTAAAATAATAGATACGCCGTATCTTCAAAAGAAGATGCGTCGTATGGCGTTAACGTTTAGAGAAAATTTTTATCAAAACAGATACGCCGTATCTACAAAAGCAGATGCGTCGTATTACTTTATCGTTTAGAAAAATTTTCTTGTTAAAAACAGATACGCCGTATCTTGGGGAAAAGATGCGTCGTATCGAATTAATTAAACGCGTTGTATTAAAAAAATTAAACGCAATACGCCGTATCTGAGAGATCAGATGCGCCGTATCGTTTGATTTAGCACAGTACAACGATAGCAGAACAGAAAAATACGAAAAATAAAAAATAAAAATTAAACACACCAAACAAAAAAATAAAACACACAAAAATAAAAACAAAAGCAAACAAATAACACACAATACAACAAATATGCAAAATAGTACAATGATGCAATTAATCTAATAAAAAGAAAAATAACCTAATTAAAATACTAATCAAATTAACAGAAAATAACAATTCACTCCCCGGCAGCGGCGCCAAAAACTTGATGCGCGTGATGTGTCGTTGCGGTTTAGCAGTTTTAATGCCTACTCAAGTTTTAAATTTATATTTAGCCGACTTATCAATAACACACACACTTAACGAGCAGTGTACCCGGTCAGTATGAAGATAATGGTAAGTAGAGTGTCGATCACTAAGAGTGGAACGTATAATCTCGTTAATCTATTCAGTATTTTAATATCCTAACGCAAGGGGTTTCAGCCTGAGAGACTGGCACAGTTTTGTTTGCAATTAAATAATAAAATAAACAAATAGGCACGAATCAGCAAGTAGCACACACGTACACAGATAGATACTTGAGACAATAAGAGGGCTGTCCTTATGATTAAGTAGATTGTCACTTGTTTTATTGATAGCTTTATATGAAGTGTATGTAATTAACCCTTTCTCGTTGGTCCTATTCTCATCGGCGAGTAAACCCTTAATGACGACTTATGTCTAAAAGTTATTCCTAAGTGATCAATTTAGAAACAACCGTGGGAGCCACACCTTGTCCCGCAGTCGGGTGCCCGCAAGCCACTAATAAACACAGAGGTGGTCAATGCACTAATAAGTAGTAACCAAAGACATCAACATATAAACTTTAATTGATGGGAAAGCAAGTATTAAAGGGAGTGCAATCTTTCCGTTGTCACATTACACAAGCCACCAATCCTGATGAATTAAAGTTTGCTAAAACAATAAAACAAAACTACTTAATGAATTAAATACATGCAGCACCTTCTTACAGCTCTTGTATCTTCGATTTGGGTGTGTCTTGTGCTGCCTTCTTGACTGAATTCGTCCTTCTCTTCTGTTCGGTCTTTAGGTTTTCGAACTTCTGAATCTCCGAACTTCTTAATGCGTCTGGTCTAAGGGGTATTTATAGTTTGTGTCTGAGGGAAGATGCGGCGCATCTACTTAAGTAGATGCGGCGCATGTACTTAACTTCGCGTGGGGTCCAAGATTATAATATTCAGGAATATTCGTACACCGCCAGAAGATGCGGCGTAACTCTTTATTAGATGCGGCGCATGTCCTCTTGTATCTTGGATCGTATCTGGTGATATCTTGATAGAGATGCGGCGCATGTTGATAGTGAGATGCGGCGCATCTGGAGCAGAATTGACTTGATCTTGTCCATGTCAGTAGACTTCCACTTTATGTACGTTTTGCTCCATTATTAGTCCAGAATCGCCAAGTTTCACCAAATGCTTGTTTTTACCTGAGAATTACAAAAGTAAACGATTAAGTATCAATCCTCATACATAATATAGTAAAACAAGTCAAATTAATAGGATAAATGATAGTAATAAAATGTACTTATTTGAGTTCATCACACTCCCTTGCGATCCGACACCATCCGGTTGGTGCAAAGCGGATGCGCATTCCATGGACTTCGTTCTGAAGATCCTAATCAACATCTCAAGGACTTTCTCAAAATTGTTGATTCCATAGACCTTGATGTTGCCACTCGAGAGACGACCCGACTGCGTCTCTTTCAATTCTCTTTGCGGGACCAAGCTAGTCAATGGCTAGAGCGTCAACCCGCAGGATCCATCACCTCTTGGGATGATCTCACCACTCGTTTCCTTGCTCAGTTTTTCCCGCCGGGAAGAACTATCAAGCTAAGGAATGATATCTTGATGTTCCAACAACGTCAAGGCGAAACCCTCTACGAGGCATGGACTCGATTCAAGGACTTACTCCAAAAAGTCCCTCACCATGGCATAGAACTTTGGCTCCAAGTCCAAATCTTCTATGACCATATCAACCTCTCCACAAGGCAAATCATTGACCAATCGGCCGGTGTTAAGCTACGTGATCTAAGTGCGGAACAATCATGGGCTCTCCTAGAAGATCTTGCTCTTTATGACAACGAAAGTTGGAGTGATCCCCGTGATTTGAATAAAACGGTCAAGGCAATATCTTTGCCTTTGAACAATTCAAGCACTTCCGACCGTAGGATCATAGAACTTGAAGACCAAGTCAAGTTTCTTATGAAATCCTACGAGGCTCCTAAACCTTCAAGCCAAGTGAACAAAATCACTTCTTCATGTGAATTATGTAGTGGTCCCCACGACACTCGTGATTGCATGGAACTCCCCGAACAAGCTTTTGTGGACTACGCATCCTCGCGTACCGACGGAGCGGGAGACAAGTGGTACACTTTCAAACCCGAGCCAAACCACTACGGTGATTCATACAACCCCTCATGGAAAAATCACCCGAACCTTAGGTGGAAACAAAATCAAAACGCACAACAAACCAATTCTTCCAACCCACCTAATCGTTTCCAATCAAGCGGTTCCAACTCGAACCGTACTTTCAACAACAATCCTTCCGGCAATGGTAGTACCGATAACTTTGAAGGATTGATGTCTCAATTTATGGAATCTCAAGAAGCTCGTTTAGCCAAGTTTGAAGCCGATTTCAAACAAAAACAAAGCGAGATGACCAATAAGATTGACACTTTGTTGAAAGCCCTCAATGACCGAGAAATGGGAGCACTTCCTAGCAACACGGTCAAGAACCCGAAACTAAACGTCAACGCCGTTTCATCGGTTTCGTCTCCTAGTTCTTGTCCACAATATTATTCGGTCAATTCCATGAGCACGTGTTTCAAACAAACCCAAGTTGTAGTTGAAACACCTCCCACTCAAAACCTTGACGAAGAATTCAAGGAGCTCCACCTTGAAAGTCCGGTTATTGAAGTGTTGGATGAGAAGAAGCTCAAGTTAGGCGAAAAAGGGACCGCCTTTGTTCAAAACAAGCTACCTAAGAAGTTAGATGATCCGGGCTTATTTGTTCTACCTTGCAAGATCGGTAATTCGGAGGCTTATGACACATTAGCCGATCTTGGATCAAGCCTTAACCTACTTCCGTTACCTCTCTACACCTCTCTAAAACTAGGAAAACTTGAAGAAACCGAGGTGATAATAGGCTTAGCGGATGGAAGTGTTGCTTACCCGGTTGGAGTAGTTAAGGACGTGTTAGTGCACATTGGAAAACTAACCATTTTAGCCGATTTCCACGTCCTTGATATGGTTAGCGACCCTACATGCCCCTTGTTGATAGGTAGAGGATTTTTGGCGACCGCTAGTGCTATGATTGATTGTAAGGAATCCAAGATAGCGGTAGGAGAAGGAGATACTTGGTCAGTCTATAATGTTAAGAAACATGCCTATGATACTAGTGAGGAACCGACACCCCATTGGTTAGAATCAAATAGGAGACCATCTAGATATGGACCTTGGATCGATAGAGACTTCATAGGACCCCAACGCCCATTTTACCTAGAAGAGGACTTTGTTAACCGAACACATACGGTAGAGCAACTCTTAGCTAGGGACACCGAATTGGATCTGTTTGAAGACCCTCTAGTTTTTAGGAAGATGATTGATTTCCTAGGAGTTTTGCCAATTAACCTAGGGATGAATAAGTGGAATTGTGAGGACGATGATCATAAGTGGGATTGGGACAAACCACCCAAAGACGGAGATGGGTCATGGCATATTAAGATGACATTGTATGACCCGGATGGAGAAAAGTTTGAAAGGATATATCGTACTAAGCGGACCAATAGGAAACTTCAATCCAAGCTTAACCCTAAAGACGTCCTCGATGACGAGCTCACTTACATAGGGTAGAAGGACTTTGAGTCTAGCTACAAGACTCGTTAATAAAGAAAAGCGCTTCTTGGGAGGCAACCCAAGTTTTATTTGCTTTGTGTGTTTATTTATTTGTTTGTTTGATTTTATTTGTTTCCGTATGTGTGTTTAAGTTTTATTATTATTGATTCATGTTCAAAAGTAAATTGTGAAAATACTTTATCTTGTTTTTAACTTCGTCTTAACTACATATAAAGGTATTTTGCGAAAGTTAAGTGTAAGGGAAATCTAAATCGGTTTATTTAGAACACAAATGAACATGAATCGTAATAATAATAAATGAACATACATATTAGTGTTTGTTTGAGTCAAATGCTTGTATCGAGTCATAATGATGTTTTGCAGGATTTTCAGGAAGTAAGGTATAGGTTTTTCCAAAAATTTTCCGGAAACGTAACATGAGAATTCTGTCAGATTATTTCTGACGGCGTCAGGCTTTACAACCTGACGGCGTCAGGTTTAATTTTCTGAAAATTTTTGAAAGTTTTGTTTTCATAAAAAGTTTTTATTAAATCTATAACTTATAATCTCCAGGAATCTGCAAAATTATCATTCCACAAGCATTATATCCTTATATATAGAGTTTATCCCGCCGATGTTATGCAGGTTTTCGTGTTTGTTTTCTCAGGTTTAACAGGTTATTTTGGACAAGGAAATGTTTTGGATCAAGCTTTTGGCGATGCATTAGTCATGGAGCTTCAACATTCTCTTGGAAGAAGATTTAACCATGTTACTTCATTATCCACCAAGCAAATCAGGGGAGTATTTGATTTCATTCTTTTACTTTTTTTTACTTTTACATTTGTTATTTGAACATTGGGGACAATGTTCATCTTAAGTGTAAGGGGGGGTAAAAGTACGATACTTCAGAGAATGCTTTTACACTTGATTTTTGTTTGTTTTATAATAGATGTGTAATAAAACTGAGATAAATACTTGGTATGTGCTTAAACACATACCATTTCTAGACCAAAACCGGACCCAAATAGACCAAAAACCCGACCAAAATGCCAAATATATTGTGTTTTTGTGTTTTTACGTATGCAGGCAAGGATATCGAAGAAAAAGACAAAAATCAAGCAAAGACCGGGAAACCGAGCACGAGATATGGAAGTATTATTTTTAGCCGATGCCGGGATGCAATAAAGTCAAAGTCAACCCTTGAAGATCATCATTTAGCAAGACTAGCCCTTGGATTATACTTTTGGAGAATGGCCGAAAGTACCCTAGAGTTTCATATTTTACAACTTTGGTCCTTGCATTCTTGATAAAGCCAAAAGTTAAATAAACCACATTAAACCCGGATTTTAAAAAACCCACCAATTAAACAATCCAGCCCACCTCAAACTAAATAAAGCCCAAGTCCACACCTCTACCCGAACCCAAAATATAAACCCGGACTCCAATATCCACACCCGGTCAATACTATATCATTTCAGTCAAACATAAATAAAATAACACAATCCCTTAACCCGCCATTTGTTCTTCCCCCTTTTACCCCAGACGAACCCTAATTCTTTTACCGTACCAATTTACCCAATTAAGGGTACAAGTGTCAAATCAGAGGTGTCAGCAGGGTGTCAGACTCAAAGAAACACACGAATGGACACATGGCAGCAGGCTATTGGACCGAACACGCGTCAATCCTGATCAAACGGTGGGAAATGAAGATTGGAGGCCAAGGCATGATCCAAGGGTGATGGAAGGCTCAAGGTTCACGCGGATTGCCAAGGTGGACATCCCAGAAGGTTCTATCTTCGGCTATAAATTGGACCTCGACCCTCATGTTTAGAGAGAGTTTTTTTAGTTAAGGTTACTCTGTCAAAATTATTTCCTGTATTGTAATTTCAATTTCTCTTGTAACTTTGAAGTTTATTTGATTAATGAAAATTTTTTTATTTCAGTTTACCTTGATTCTGATTTTAGTTAATTGTTTATCTGAAGTTAGTTTATTGAAATTGTTGTTAGTTTATTTCAAATCATTTTTAGTATAATTCTATTTACCATTTCATTTTTGTTAAACTCT
This sequence comes from Artemisia tridentata subsp. tridentata, assembly GCA_021014915.2. NCBI lineage: Eukaryota > Viridiplantae > Streptophyta > Magnoliopsida > Asterales > Asteraceae > Artemisia > Artemisia tridentata. Next base: position 116,354,044 of record CP139505.1, read on the forward strand.
TAAAATCCAAAAATATGTTTTAAATTCCAGCTTCAAATAAGTTTTTTCTGTTTTTTCAAGCTTATATAAGTTTTGTAGCTTATTATAAGCTTTTGTCAAGTTCAATTCAGTCTCTGCTTCACAAATTCCAATAGTCAATCAAAAAGTCAAAAAGTCAAAGCTGCAGGTCAATAAGTCAACACAATAAGCTGTGAATAAGCTGTTGGGTTATGCTGAATGAATAAACTACTCTGGGGTATTAGTACTGGCTTATCATAAGCCTGGGTTGTTATTTTGCTGCTGAGATTCATAAATTTAGCTTAGATTCAATTGTAAGTTCAATTTCAATATTAGCCTAGTTTAGCTATTTGATTATCTGCTTATTTTTTTAGATTATCTGCATTTGTTTTCTGCTTATTACATTTACACTAGCTCTAGATTATAGTAGATTTAAAAATTTTAGATCAGGATAGGATAGGCTTAGTATAAAATAGAATAAGTTGAATTTAAGGTGTGATTGGCTTATTTGGTTTCTGAGGTTTACTGTTCCTGTGCTCTTTAGCTAAAATAGTGTAAGTTACTGTAAGGTTAAATGGCTTAAATCAGTTGGTGCTTAAGGTTTATAGCTCACTCTTGCATTTGGTCTTGTGGTGGAATTTTTGAAGTATAAGCTGTCCTATTAAGCTCTCATTAAGCTTAGCTTATTTGGGAACTCAAATTTGGCAGTTCTAAATTGCTTTTAGGTGTTTAAGTAAATCCACAAGAGTTGGTTTGATTTGGTATAGTTTTGAGGTAGTTTGCGCCTAATTTCATCTCTGCTGTGACAGTTGTTTTGTGCACACTAGTGGTTTTTAGCTGCTATTCTAGGGCAGCTAGAGGCTTATTCATTTAAGCTCTTGGTCTGATATTTTGGTTTTTAGATAGGTCTTATAGCATATTTGAAAATCAACATCTGGGATCCAGGCTATTAGCTTTTTAAGTGCTGAAATTAAGGGCTGCAAATTGCTTTTTCTTCTTGTCTGTCTGCTGCACTGATAACAGTCCCAACCCCACCTGATCTGGGCTCAATTTAGATAAGCTAATCAGTTCTAAAATTGGGCATATTAGTTTTTTAGGTAGGATTTCATGTAATCTTTAATGCTATCATCTGGGATCTGAAATATCAGCTTATTTGACTGCTTATTTGGGCATGCAAAGTAGGTGTAGAGGCTGTTTGTTTCTGATTAGAGTTTGAGCCTGTTCAGCTTACTTTGGGCTTATTGCTTGTGCTTATTTGATCTATTTCTCTTGATTTTAGCTTCCAGTAGTTAGAATAATCTGTCCTTAGCTTTTGATAATTTTTGGCTTATTTTAGCTTATTTTTAGCTTATTCTTAAGTGCTTATTTGGACTGTTCTGCTTATTAGAGTTTAATCAGTTTCTGAATTTATTTTTCTTAAATTACAAATTTAATTTTAAAATTACTCAAAAATTTTCAGATTTTATTAATTAGTTTTACTATTTTTAAATCATTTAAATAGATTAAATTAGTTTTAATTCATAAAAAAAAATTATTAAAAAGTAAAAAAAATATTTTTCTTTTTCCAAAAATTTTGTTTTATCAATTTTAATATAGGAAAATTATTTTTATATTTTTAAGTTTTAAATTTTACAAAATCATTTTTATTTACGTTTTATAATTCGTCGCGTAACGTTTTTAAATTCAAATTTTCGCTTTTAGATTTACATGCTTAGTTTAATTGTTTAATTAGCTTAATTAGTTGTTTTTATTTCATATTTAATTGTTCGTAGTATAAAATCACAAATCAATCACTCTTTTTCACTTATTCACCACACGTATTCGACACGTTAACGACAACTCGATATTCGACCTTCGTTGGGAAACGACCCGGGGAAAACGCATACGTTGCCTTTTCCTTTGGAAAAATATATACTAAAAACAACGAATCAAAAAATGGCGCCGCTGCCGGGGAAGGCTTGAAAAGAGTTGGAGTTTCGCCATAAGAATCGTGTTTTGAAGACCCTTCCTCGGAAGTTTTCGTTTTCATAAAAATAAAAAATACAAAAATATAATAATTAAAAAAAACACTTTTCCTAAAGTGTTTTCACCATTAATAATAAATCCTCGGTCTTCCGTTGAAGGAGGGCGGTTGTAAACCATTCCAAAATAACAACAAAAGAGATCGGAAAATTAAACGTTTCTTGGATTATTTCTTTACTACAACCTAATTACGGGGTTTAAGGAGGTCTTGACATTAAATTGCAGACCGAAGAGAGATCCATTCTTCTCTCCCGCCACGCTGCGCGTAGTTTTGAAAGAAACGAGTACGGTTGATTAACGATCACCAAAAAGAAAATAAATCTAATTTTTCTTATAAAAATAAAAATCCAAAACTATTTTCTTTTCAAATTTGGTTTTTCTTTTTGATTTTGTGTTTGTTTTTGGTGTATGCACACCCGATCTTCTACTTCTCACCCTCTTCTTTCACCACTATCGAATCTCGAGAGGATTATTCGTCACAATCACCGTGTTCATTTCTCAAACGTTGAAGAAATGGCCGACGACCAAAATAATCAACACCCGCCGGTGGGTGGTGATAATCACATACCAGCTCCCGATCTCCGAACGATGGAGGAGCTGTGCCAACCCACAATGCACGGACGTGGTGGCCCGATTGCCCCCGTCAATATTCAAGCCGCCGATTTTGGACTTAAGCATCATATGATTCAACAAGTCCAAAACTCGTGCCAATTCCATGGCTTGCCGGGTGATGATGCGAACAAGCATCTTGATAAACTCATAACTGTCACCCAAAGTATGAAACAACATGGGGTCTCCGATGACGCCCTCCGTCTATATCTCTTTCCTTATTCATTGACGCATCATGCCACCGCTTGGTTTGATCGTCTTCCCAAGAACTCCATTCGTAGTTTCGATGAAATGGTTATGAAGTTCTTGGCGAAATATTTCCCACCGTCGATGGTGACGAAATTAAGGAATGAGATTAGCAATTTCCGTCAGGCTCCCGATGAATCATTGTTTGAGGCATGGGAACGCTACAAGTTATCGATTGATCGGTGTCCGAACCACAATATGTTATTGGTCACTATTATAGATACCTTCTATAACGGTTTGACATTACGAAACTGTGATACGATTAATGCTGCTGCCGGTGGTACGTTTATGAAACGTCGACCCGAAGAGTGCTATGATCTTATTGAAAACATGACCGCCCACCATAATTTTTGGGATTCCTCTGCCGAGAGGAATGAGTCAACAAGATCTAGCACTGATTCATCTACTTCCGAGATAGCCGCTCTTTCTAAACAAATGAATGATTTGTCTACGGCTATCTTGAGAATTCATCAAAATCAGGTTTCCACTCAAAACAACAACAATCAAGTGAATGTTGTTAACCATAGTTGTGAGACATGTGGTGGTCCGCACCAATATTTCGAGTGCCCAGCCTCCGGTGGCTACACTCAAGAGAATGTGTATGCTGCTTCTGGAAATTTCAATCAGGGTGGTAACGGTTACCAACCTCAAGGAGACCGTAATCTCCTCAGCTACCGTTCTAACAACTTCCTCGGACCACCCGGTTTCCCACCAAATCAAAATCAGCAAATGCAAAACCGTAATGTTCCAAATAATCAAAATCAAAATCGGGGCAATCAAGTTTATCAAAACCAAGGGAATTATAACCAAGCCCCGAATCAAGGAAATTTTCAAAATAACAATCAAGGTTTTGTTCAAAACAACCGAGGGCCAAATCTTCCAAACAATCAAAATCAAGGATTTGTGCCAAACCCATCGCCCTCGGATGAGTTATTAAAGCAATTCATTCTTCAAAGCCAACAACAACAAAAGAAACAAGAGGAAATGAATAGAATGATGATTAATCAGATAACCGAATTGAACAAACGTTTAAATGATCGACCCTCGGGTTCGGGAACTACTACTCTTCCAAGTAACACGATCGCCAACCCGAGGGGCGATGCTAAGGCGATCACTACTAGGAGCGGTGTTTCATATGATGGACCCACGGCTCCGGCTACCCCTTCTTCTCTACCTCCCAAGGTAGTCGTCCGTGAGACCGAGGTGACCAAGGACACGGAACCTCCTACTAACAACGGAGGAACCAAAGACGTCCAACCTCCGGTCGTCCATCCATCTGAACCGAAAAATGTTGAACCAAAAGAAAAAGCTCCTGAAGAAATTCCCGTCAAAGCAAATCTTCCGTATCCTTCGAGATTGAGTGATCAAAAGCTCCGTGACAAAGCTTCGAGTCAAATGGAAAAATTCTTTCAAATATTCCAAGAATTACATTTTGATATAAGCTTTGCGGATGCTTTGCTCTTGATGCCTAAATTCACTTCCACACTCAAAAGTTTGTTGAGCAATAAAGAAAAATTATTTGAAATGACAAAAACTCCAGTGAACGAAAACTGCTCTGCGGCAATTCTCAAAAAGCTTCCGGAAAAGCTTGGAGATCCCGGAAAATTCCTTATCCCATGTGAATTTCCGGGAAAGGTTGAATGTCACGCCTTGGCCGATCTTGGTGCGAGCATCAACCTAATGCCGTTGTCCATCTGGAAGAAACTTTCTTTGCCCGAACTTACCCCCACTTGCATGACCCTCGAGCTTGCGGATCGGTCCATCACCCTTCCTAAAGGTGTAGCCGAGGATGTCTTTGTAAAGGTGGGGCAGTTCCATTTTCCTGCAGACTTTGTGGTAGTTGATTTCGAAGCCGACCCCCGGGTTCCTCTCATTCTCGGAAGGTCATTCTTGAGGACCGGGCGGGCTTTGATCGATGTCTATGGTGAAGAAATTACTTTGCGGGTCGATAAAGAAAAAGTTACATTCAATATTAATCCGAACTCGCAACCTCAAACCGACAAATGCAATGTCGCTACGGTTGATCAAAAATCCGATCCCGTAATTGCTCCTAAAAGAGTTGATCCAAACCTCTCAAGATTCACGGTCAAGAGCATGTCAGAAAAACGTGCTGAGCTCAAGGCTATGAAAATCAATCCTGGATCAAGCAAATGGTTTGAGTGTTGTGCAGCAAATTCTAAGAGTATTCTTGACGACGATGATGAAGACGAATCGGAGACTACAACGGAAGCGGTGGAAATTGCTAGCTCTAAGAGCACACCACTTGTCCCACCTCCAGAACAAGTTTATCACATCGAGATTCTTAATTCCGACTCTTCCCATCCTTCTCCTCCGATTGAGGGAAGTGTGATCTTGCGGGAAGAGCTCGAGGTGTTCTTCAAAGATGAATCAATTTCACCGGAAATTGATGATTCTTGTCTTAATCCGGAGGGAGATATTCTTTTGAAAAATTATTAGACCAAGAGCCATCTCTTTTTCTCTCTCCGAAGGAAGTTGAAATCAATCTACCAAAGAAATTTGATGACCTTGTTCCCGAAACTTTCAAAACAACTATCACCAACCCTCTGTTTGAGTTCGAATCGGGGTTTACTTTGATTTCGGATAATCTAATCTTTGATAGTCAGATGGAGGAAAGTGATGAGTCTGTGACGGAACCTGAGCTCACAAATATCATATGATTGATTCTCTTCATGAGGAGTTCTCCGGTGAACTCACTCATTGCATATCTCCTCCGGAATATGATCAATTCTATTTTGATCCGGAGGAAGATTCTAGTCTAGGGGGAGGCATACCTTCTTATGAAGATTTCATCCCAACCCTCCCACCCGAGACTTTTGACAAAATTTCTGCTAATGATGAAGAGCTTCTTATGATCATCCTCAACATCTTTATGCTCTTCATCACATATGTTGTGCCTTCTCCCATCCTTCACTCCTTCGGGAGTGAGGATATTACCTTTGACCCCGGTATTACCACTTCTTGTTATTCTTTCTAAAAAATACCGCGGGTATCTCATCGGAGTGGAACTTTCGTATGCTTCAATGTTTATCCAAACATCTGGAACGAAAGTCCGATGTAGATTATTTCTTCCACTTGCTCCCCCAAGGACAAATAAATTCGGGGTCGAGTCAAGCTCATGTGACTCGGTTAACAAAAACAAGCGCTTCGTGGGAGGCACCCCATGCTTATCTATCTATCTTCTTATCTTATTTCTAATAAAACATGAGGAGGGATCCCCTCTTCCGTTTCTTGTGTTTCGTGTTTTTCTATGGTATGTCCAGGAATGCCCGATGATGAAGACTCTCGTGCTCGTAGTTTCCTTCACGCTACTCGAGTTTCATCATTCGTTGCTTATCCGATATCCTAAAATCTTATCGTCTAACGTTTATCTTTGGCATAATTAATAAACGGCATTAGGTTTATGTAGGAGAACCCTTACCTTTAAGACATTGAGGACAATGTCTCGTTTTAGTCTGGGGGGGTAATCTTTCGATTTGATTTTTGCCTTGCATTTTTGCCGTTTTCTCTCGCAACCCCGTTTTTCCTCAAAATTTGAAAAAAATCCAAAAAAAATGAGAAAAATTTAAAAATTTTTGCAAAAATATAATAAATTTTGACATTTTTGTTGACTTTCCGCTGGTGAGAGTAGGAATAAAATTCTGACTTGATCGGGCGTGTTGAGCCCTAGCTTGTCCCCTTAACCATTTATAATCTATAAGCTCGTGCTAGTCTTTTACACAAGGAGCTATAAAACGCGAATTCTTTTCAAGAGTTTGCAAGTTCCCGTATCGACTTTATATATGCATGGCTTGATTATAAGGCTAAGCATTCGCGGATCTTATTATTTAAGATTTTAAATTTGCGAAGAACGAGAAATGATAGAGTTGTTTATAAGTTAGATTGCTAAACGTGGAGTAGTTGGATCTCTTTAGAGCTCATCGAAGTTATTTGTGGCTTTTTGTTCCCATAAGCTTGTTTCACTCAAAAAAAAATTAAAATTAATTAGGAATAATTAAAGCTATTTTGGTTTTGGCGAAATTTGTTTTTATTTCTTCCTTAGAGAATCCTTGCTTATAAGAGTTGGGTACACATCAAGGTACTGCCAGTGTTACGGTGTAATAGACTATTCCATCTTGCCGGCTCACAACCGATGTTGGGATTGTTATAAAAGCCGTAGGACTCGGGATTTGGCAAAATATAATGAATAATAAATAATAATAATAATCCAAAGCCATAAAAAGTTTTCTGCATCTTGCCGGTTCGCAGCCGATGTTGTAGACTTCTAATAAAGGCAGAGGAAAAATTCCAAGGTCATAATAGACTATCACATCTTGCCGGTTCGCAGCCGATGTTGTGATTGTTATAAAAGGCCAAGGATTAATAATATGTGCTTAATAATGTTAAAAATGCCAAATTTCGACTCCGAGGTATCCTAATAAAGGCTTCCGTCTCTGGACTCGTAGATGAGTTGTTTCGGTCGCAAATAAAAGGGATATTCTCAAAATCGTGTTAAATCAGAGACCTTGATGTGGACCTCATTTTTGTATGCAACGGTTTTCGAGGAAGGTTTAGAAACTACTTAGCGTCTAAACTAAGGTATCTTTATCGGACTAAGAAATTATCGAAACGAGAATTTGAAGAAATTCATTTCTCACCAAAAATAAAATAAATAGAGGAAAATAGGAGTTTGGGAACAAGGAGTCCACAATTAGCTTTCTGAGTAGTGTCAGCAATCTAACTTGTAAATAACAATGATTTCGTTTTTAAGCTTAGTTTGGGGACTCGTGAAAAATCAGGAACGACGAATTTTATCCGTATGGTCACTTCTTTATGAGTCGTGTTTCCTGCTCGAAGACCCTAAAAGTTATCGAGAGATAATGATTGTCAACAAAAGCCGTCACATGAATAAAAATACAAAAATAGAATAAAAGGAAAATCGGGGAGTTTTTAGAACTTAAGATTTCTTGATCTCTTTTGAAAATTTTGCTACTTTTCAAAGTTAGTAAAAAGAGATTGGAAATTTTCGGTTTTGAAAACGTGTTTTTATAACATTGCATGAGGACATTGCAATAGCTTAGTCTGGGGGAATTTTGGTATGTGCTTAAACACATACCATTTCTAGACCAAAACCGGACCCAAATAGACCAAAAACCCGACCAAAATGCCAAATATATTGTGTTTTTGTGTTTTTACGTATGCAGGCACGGATATCGAAGAAAAAGACAAAAATCAAGCAAAGACCGGGAAACCGAGCACGAGATATGGAAGTATTATTTTTAGCCGATGCCGGGATGCAATAAAGTCAAAGTCAACCCTTGAAGATCATCATTTAGCAAGACTAGCCCTTGGATTATACTTTTGGAGAATGGCCGAAAGTACCCTAGAGTTTCATATTTTACAACTTTGGTCCTTGCATTCTTGATAAAGCCAAAAGTTAAATAAACCACATTAAACCCGGATTTTAAAAAACCCACCAATTAAACAATCCAGCCCACCTCAAACTAAATAAAGCCCAAGTCCACACCTCTACCCGAACCCAAAATATAAACCCGGACTCCAATATCCACACCCGGTCAATACTATATCATTTCAGTCAAACATAAATAAAATAACACAATCCCTTAACCCGCCATTTGTTCTTCCCCCTTTTACCCCAGACGAACCCTAATTCTTTTACCGTACCAATTTACCCAATTAAGGGTACAAGTGTCAAATCAGAGGTGTCAGCAGGGTGTCAGACTCAAAGAAACACACGAATGACACATGGCAGCAGGCTATTGGACCGAACACGCGTCAATCCTGATCAAACGGTGGGAAATGAAGATTGGAGGCCAAGGCATGATCCAAGGGTGATGGAAGGCTCAAGGTTCACGCGGATTGCCAAGGTGGACATCCCAGAAGGTTCTATCTTCGGCTATAAATTGGACCTCGACCCTCATGTTTAGAGAGAGTTTTTTTTAGTTAAGGTTACTCTGTCAAAATTATTTCCTGTGTTGTAATTTCAATTTCTCTTGTAACTTTGAAGTTTATTTGATTAATGAAATTTTTTTTATTTCAGTTTACCTTGATTCTGATTTTAGTTAATTGTTTATCTGAAGTTAGTTTATTGAAATTGTTGTTAGTTTATTTCAAATCATTTTTAGTATAATTCTATTTACCATTTCATTTTTGTTAAACTCTTAAAATCCAAAAATAGTTTTAAATTCCAGCTTCAAATAAGTTTTTTCTGTTTTTTCAAGCTTATATAAGTTTTGTGGCTTATTATAAGCTTTTGTCAAGTTCAATTCAGTCTCTGCTTCACAAATTCCAATAGTCAATCAAAAAGTCAAAAAGTCAAAGCTGCAGGTCAATAAGTCAACACAATAAGCTGTGAATAAGCTGTTGGGTTATGCTGAATGAATAAACTATTCTGGGGTATTAGTACTGGCTTATCATAAGCCTGGGTTGTTATTTTGCTGCTGAGATTCATAAATTTAGCTTAGATTCAATTGTAAGTTCAATTTCAATATTAGCCTAGTTTAGCTATTTGATTATCTGCTTATTTTTTTAGATTATCTGCATTTGTTTTCTGCTTATTACATTTACACTAGCTCTAGATTATAGTAGATTTAAAAATTTTAGATCAGGATAGGATAGGCTTAGTATAAAATAGAATAAGTTGAATTTAAGGTGTGATTGGCTTATTTGGTTTCTGAGGTTTACTGTTCCTGTGCTCTTTAGCTAAAATAGTGTAAGTTACTGTAAGGTTAAATGGCTTAAATCAGTTGGTGCTTAAGGTTTATAGCTCACTCTTGCATTTGGTCTTGTGGTGGAATTTTTGAAGTATAAGCTGTCCTATTAAGCTCTCATTAAGCTTAGCTTATTTGGGAACTCAAATTTGGCAGTTCTAAATTGCTTTTAGGTGTTTAAGTAAATCCACAAGAGTTGGTTTGATTTGGTATAGTTTTGAGGTAGTTTGCGCCTAATTTCATCTCTGCTGTGACAGTTGTTTTGTGCACACTAGTGGTTTTTAGCTGCTATTCTAGGGCAGCTAGAGGCTTATTCATTTAAGCTCTTGGTCTGATATTTTGGTTTTTAGATAGGTCTTATAGCATATTTGAAAATCAACATCTGGGATCCAGGCTATTAGCTTTTTAAGTGCTGAAATTAAGGGCTGCAAATTGCTTTTTCTTCTTGTCTGTCTGCTGCACTGATAACAGTCCCAACCCCACCTGATCTGGGCTCAATTTAGATAAGCTAATCAGTTCTAAAATTGGGCATATTAGTTTTTTAGGTAGGATTTCATGTAATCTTTAATGCTATCATCTGGGATCTGAAATATCAGCTTATTTGACTGCTTATTTGGGCATGCAAAGTAGGTGTAGAGGCTGTTTGTTTCTGATTAGAGTTTGAGCCTGTTCAGCTTACTTTGGGCTTATTGCTTGTGCTTATTTGATCTATTTCTCTTGATTTTAGCTTCCAGTAGTTAGAATAATCTGTCCTTAGCTTTTGATAATTTTTGGCTTATTTTAGCTTATTTTTAGCTTATTCTTAAGTGCTTATTTGGACTGTTCTGCTTATTAGAGTTTAATCAGTTTCTGAATTTATTTTTCTTAAATTACAAATTTAATTTTAAAATTACTCAAAAATTTTCAGATTTTATTAATTAGTTTTACTATTTTTAAATCATTTAAATAGATTAAATTAGTTTTAATTCATAAAAAAAAATTATTAAAAAGTAAAAAAAATATTTTTCTTTTTCCAAAAATTTTGTTTTATCAATTTTAATATAGGAAAATTATTTTTATATTTTTAAGTTTTAAATTTTACAAAATCATTTTTATTTACGTTTTATAATTCGTCGCGTAACGTTTTTAAATTCAAATTTTCGCTTTTAGATTTACATGCTTAGTTTAATTGTTTAATTAGCTTAATTAGTTGTTTTTATTTCATATTTAATTGTTCGTAGTATAAAATCACAAATCAATCACTCTTTTTCACTTATTCACCACACGTATTCGACACGTTAACGACAACTCGATATTCGACCTTCGTTGGGAAACGACCCGGGGAAAACGCATACGTTGCCTTTTCCTTTGGAAAAATATATACTAAAAACAACGAATCAATACCTGTTAGGGTAATTTTAGTGCCAAATTTAAAATTTTTTACAACATTTAGGAGTAAAACTTTAGTTCTAATGAGCGTCTCACGGATAGGAGTTATATGACTAGCACAAAAAATCGTACCACTAAAAATTTTTCCACCCCCAAATATGTGAGGTTCGCCCCTAAAATTGGTAGGAAAAGCATTTATGCTATGATGTGTGTACCGGTAGCACTTAGATTCTAGAACTTGCGTTAGGACCATTCCGAGGCCACAAGTGAGACTACATTCATGTAGTTAGATTTACTACATGATAAGAGGCATTAGGATTAACCCATTGTTTTACACCTGTGTTTTTGTTATAATTACTTTGGCTACATTGGTCAAGTAATTCTCCCACACCCTTTGCGTTGTACTCATTTTTAGTACACGATACCCCTAGTACACCCCTCAGAGCCTATCTTTTCGTTTCGACCTTTAAGCATTTTACTTAAAGGAAGAATTTTTTACGCCCCACTTAAATGTACACCCAAATCGCCTTAGCCTACCTTGTATGCACTCATTTTTAGTGCATTATTGTGACAACATTTGTTTAAACCCAAGTTAATTATCTAGTTGATTAGATGGTTGCTAAGTCGAGTCATATCCTTGTACATATTATTTTGGGACGATTGGGACTCATGGGTAAAGTACTAGTGTAATGGAGTAATGGGGAAGAACATCATTTATTACCCCCATATGTGCTAAATATTTTAAAAGTACTCCAAGTGTTTTGATTATCTTAATTCGAGTCATTAGAATAGTTAATTGTAAAGTTATGTAAAAGTTCAAGTGTAAGGGGAATGCAACGCCTCTATGATGTATTATTTTGGATGGTAGGGCAAGAGTGTATGCAAAAAAAAAAAAAAAAAAAAAAAAAAAAAAAGAGAAAAAGAAAAATAGAAAAAAAAACATACGGACTACCATCCCGTTTCATTTTATATTTATTTTATGTTTTTGTTATTTTATTTTTAGTTTAAGATTGAGTCGAGTCTTGGCTTAGCAACATTGTATAGTACATGTAATTGATCAAGATCTTTAACTCGCCACCAGTAAAATATCCTTTATCCAACAAAACCATGTTTTCCTTTTCCCTACACCTAACATTATAACAAATTTAAAAGCCCTCTTTGATAGTTTATCTTAGGTGCTTACGCCTAGTGGAGGAGGTTTTCGATCCTTTTCCAAGCCTATGGTAATCTATTTGCTATGACAGGTAGTGAGAGATATTATCCGTTTTCATTTATGAGATTTATTTTGATGACACTTGAGAGATGTGAGTATCTAAACACTACTTGTGAGGTGCTAGTCTGTAATCTCCGTGCTTATTATGATTAAAGTGGAACGAATATTTGTTGTAATTACTTTTATGTTAGCATTAAATGACCCCTAACTTGTATTTTGATTAGAATAAAAACGCATTTGCTTGAGGACAAACAAATCTCAAGTGTAAGGGTATTTGATGAAGCGAAAAGTGTACCGCTTTTAAGGGGTCATTTAAGCCCTAAATCGTATTTATTTGATAAAATATTGCCCTAAATCGTTCCTTTTGTCATTTTAGGTACTTTTGAGAAGAAATCTGGAAAAGGAAGCATTTTGGACGTTTTTGGAGCATAAAAGTGAAGAAAACGACAAAGTCTCAAAATTGGCTAAAAGTTACCTTTGACGGCGTCAGGGATTGCCCTGGACGGCGTCATGGCTTGGCAAGAAAAAGGTGGATGTGAAAATTACTCATGATAAGCCAGAGAAATTTGCATGGAAATTCTGACGGCGTCACCCTTTGGAGTGATCAAGGTCGTCACGGCTTAATTTAAAGAGGGACGGCGTCACGCCTAATTCTGACGGCGTCAAGCCTTGATAAGCCAGAACGAATTTTGGAGAGCTAAAGAGGGACGGCGTCAAGAAGGCCATCCGGGAACCCTAAAAGCGGCGAGGTGACGGCGTCACACTCCATAACGTGACGCCGTCAGATCTGAAAGTCTATATATAGTTTTGCAATTTTTTGTCATTAATGTGAAACTTATTGGGGAACTTTGTGTGTGAAAACCCTAAGATGATTTTAGCAGCTTTTTCAAGGCTTTTTGCCTTGAGATCTTCCATGTTACATTGAAGATAAGTTATCAATTAATCATTCAATATGTCTATGTGTTGTTTGATTCTATCTTGTTCTTGTCTTTTGTTTAACATGCTAGGCTAGATTTATCTTGTGTTTGCTTAGATCTAATGAAACCTAGCTATTGATTATTGGTTATTAGTGTGTTATTAGTTGTATTGGATGATTGTTTATCTATGTTAGGCTTAAGAAAACTGGCTAACTTCCTATTCGGTAACTTGCTTGAACGTCTTAAGAAACATGAACCAATGCGTATTAAAGGTTTTTATGGTTGTATTTAATGCACAAGCGAATTCTAGTGATCCCATGTTAGGAGCTTCCTAGCCGGCTCGACATAGGAGTGAAGTAGGAGCTTGTAGAGTTGGGGAAGTACGTACGCCACCCCACGATTGGTATTAAGGAATACACCCGTCATCCACGCAATTAATACACACTAATCAACCGATAAAAGATAGTTAGGGAGTAAGAAAATCTAAGTAAACACATTTTTCTCCACATAAATTTCACCACCTTTTTATTTTCAGTTATTTTATTTTATTTGCATTCGTAGTTATTTGGGTTAGTTGACTAGCAACTAATTCCGCCCACTCTTTCAAACCCGAGATTTTACTTGCTTTCATAAAATTATAAAAATATAAAAAGAATCTTCTCTCACCCTTAGACCTATTAGAGTAGTCTTTCATACCTAACGAACATTATTCCCCGTGGAGAACGATCAATCCCCCGTACTTACCACTACACTATACTACATCGGTCAGGTACACTGCCTGGTGGGGTTGTAAGCCTCTTGAGATCCCTCAAGAGGTAAAACCTGTTGTAAGGTTGCAAAACCACGCATCACATATCATTTCATGACATCTAGATTTAAATTGGTTACTCATTAATCATTATGATACACAAATTTTTAAATCACTTCATAAACTCTTAAACATATTTTTAACTACCATAGTGGATATTTTAGATCGAAACTACACTCAACCATACATACATTGTGAATTTGAACGAACGTGTGTCTCTATTTGAGAATCACATGCCTCCATCTCTATGTTGTACCTTAAAAATGAGATTTTTAATTTATTTTTTCATTTGCAATATTAGAAGATACTTTATTTCGAACTTTCGTGTCGATAGTGTTACGAGAATTATCCTACAATTTTTATTACAAGCCATGCAATACACAAGAGGTTAACGACGATTGATGAAGACATGTAAGATTGTGAATTTTTGGAACAATGGTTGGGGACCTTCTCGAAAGGTTTGGTTTCAATTCCCTTTATTTCAATTCAACATGAAGGGTTCATCGATCCCATCGATATAAATGAGTTATTGACCTTGATTGATTTATAAGTTTTTGTTCGTCACAGTTAGTTAGATGGATCTTTAAAGTCGGACATTTATGTTTGGCACCGAGTACTGATTTTAGAACTTGTGTATATGTATATTCTCGTGTATTAATTTAAATGTGCCTTCATTTTAATATTTATAATTTCATATAAATACGTTAATTTCATATATAATTATAAAAATATTTATAAATAACAACAACATATATGTTTTATATTTTTATAAAATATGAAGTACATGGGTATTTGTTAAATTTTTAAAGTTATTATAAAATATAAAATTGATATGTATACTTTAACATAGTTAAGTATACTTAAATCTACATAATTTACTGTAGAATTTAAACACTAAAGTTTTATTAATTATGCTTTCCTTTTTTTAGTTTTGTTTACAAAATCAACACATGCATTTTTAAACAAATTATTCTATATATTAAAGCATGGGTATGGTCCTTGCCCAAAAAATATCTTCAAATGTCATTATTTATTTTGTTAGATAGTATCTAGATACGTCTGACCAAATTGAAGCCAAATTTGACTTTGATTAGTCAGTATGAATGCTCAATTTTGCGACGTAGGCAGAATGATGCACTCCTAATGGTCCAATTGAGTTATTCCATTATTTTTTCACTTTTTAAAAATCTCTTATTATATAAGAGATTACTAGTTTCAGAACCCGTATACGCACAAATTTAACCACTAAAGGTCACTTGCCAGGTATTTTAGTAATTCAAGCAATTAACTTTCAAATGATCACCTCCTAATAATTACTATCAAAACGAGCAATAATCGCGGGATATTGATGGTAAAAATTTGTTCTTAATTGATGTCATTAGTAAACATCAATGAAGCCAATGATGATCAGCCCAGCTGATCAGAGGCACTCCCGGTTTTACCAAAAGTTTTGAGTTCGATCCTTAGGGTTGGCAAGCCATGGGGTTTTTCCCTCCGAATACTTGTAACGGCCCACGGTCAACATCTCGTTGTCTAGGGTACGTGCAAGACTTCACTGTTATTCAGTGAGATTTCCCAGATGTCGTATCCCGACTGAATGTTCGAAAAAAAAGGTAAACATTAATGAAGCATTCCATTTTAGGTAACTCAATTGATTCATCAATTAATGTGCTAATAGAAATTCCGATTTCCAAGGTTTCTATGGTTTCTAAGGTTACAAAGGTTCTAATAACATCTATACCCGAGGATAAAAATGAGTAATCCAAAGTGTTGTTCCCTTAGCACTCATAGAAGTAACTATAGAGTTAATCTAATCGTGTTTATGACTGAAATTAATGTAATGATTAATTAACATAGATAAGTAAAACGTAAATATAAAAACACAGTTTTTCAACGTTTAAATTCTTATTAGAAATCAATCAAAGAATCTATTACCCAAGTGTTTTGCGGAACAAACACTTGGGATTGAATAGACAAGGTATGGTGCGTCTCCTATCTAAACTCAAGATATTATTGAGTGGTAACAATATCGACCCACTGAGCTATCTCAGGGACTTAGTTACTCTTTGTAGGAGAAAAGTGGTTTTGTGAAAGTCTAAGCTTTTAATGCACAAAACCTAAACCTACTTTTCTCCATCTGTTGCTATTTATATACAAACATCAAAGAGTACTGAAGATTAAAATACAAAAAGAATACAAAGCGTGTCTGACAACTACAACAGTATTTGTCATTTCCAAGAACCAATAGGAATGGGCCAAAAAGTCTTCGAGTGTCAGTTCTGACACTTCTTGACTTTTAGCCGCTTTAGGGAAGGTTTGTTTCTGGCCCGATAAGACTTATCCTTATCTCTTCAAACTCTTCCCGCTCAATCCCGCCTTTCTTTCAGGCTTCAGGTTCTTCAGTCTTTGCCTTCAGTCTTCAGTCTTTAATCACTTATTGTTGTTGAGGAGATTAGGGTTCAGTGAGTTCTTGTCCAACACTCACTGAACCCATTACCTTATTCTTTGTCTCAAGTAACAATCAGGGAGTTCCGCCTCACTGAGTGGTGAGTCTTTCTTCTTAGACTCGTCCTGAGCATCTTGAAGATAACTCACTGAGTGACTGTTCACTCAGTGATTTAAGTATGTTTTCGGTTGATTAACACTTAGCGTAATTTGTATTCAAATCCTGTTTTCAGGATCCTTGGGTACTGACGGACCCAACAATCTCCCCCTATTTGGATATAAATTAAGCTCAAGTGTTTTGATCAGTTATGAGTGAGCTAATGACTTCTTCTCATACTGAATATACTAGAAAGCTATTAAGGACACTGAAATAACAAAAAACATGGGCCATCAATTTTATTAATATCATTACAAATTCCTAATATCTAACATAATACTCAGGGTTCTCGTACTCAGCTTTCCAAGATACCCAAGAGTTCCAGTTTAGCTTTCTTCAACACTAACACCTCATTGTCAGGTCGCTCTTTCATCATCCTGTCCAACAGCTTGACAAACACTTCATTATCAGGACCCTTCACTTGAAGTGCCATTAGCTTGTATGCTAAGAGAGTTGTCGTTTCCACTAGCTTGATATCACTGACTCTTTGGAATGCTGGCTGATCAAATTCATCGACAAAGAATATACCATACTCTGGCTCCTTGATGACCAGGTTGGGAACAAACTTGACTCCTGGAGGAGGAATCCTGTTCCAGTGAAGAGTAGCTATGAATTGTTTAGGCTCCTGACCCACAGCTTTTCTTTTCCTCCCAGTCTTCTTGAGTAGGCTTAGGGATTGATAGTCCCTGAGAAGCAAACGCCTTCTCATGATCTATTCCAAGACTCTTAGCCACTTTTTCAAGTTCCTCATAGGTTTTGTTCCTCCTTTCTTCTCTGAGCTTTGCCTGCTCATTGGCTTCCTTAATGATGTCAGCCTGAAGCTTGAAGAATTCTTCCCCCTTGATGTCCTTGTCAGTCTCCTTAATTACCTCCTTGGCAACCTCATAGATTATTGGTCTATTGAGTTGCTCAGCTTTTTCTTTGGCTCTCCTTATGTCCTGTTCGTGCAAGACTACTGCCACTTCCGCTGGAGTACCAAAGAATGTCTTTCCTCCATCCAATTCAACCGTAAATGGTGCATCAAGGTCTGGACGCACTTCAGTTAATGCTGGAACCAATTGTGTTTGTGGAGGATCTTCAGTCACCATGATTCCCTTCCCTTTGTCAGTGGGAGGGGGTTGACTGGTGGAGGTTTCAGGGACTTCTGTTGCTACTGCTTCATAATGTTTAGGGTTTGCAACAACAATAAGTGCAGAAGACTGAGGTTGAGGAGTTGGATCATCAAGTTTCTCCCCCTCAACAGATGCCGGAACTTCAGTGTATGCACCTGTTGACTGAGGAATTGGGGTAACCGGAGAGGCCTGAAGAATTGTGAGGATGCTGGATACCATTTTCTTTATTTCAGAGGTCTCATTCTTCAATGTGGACATTTCAGCGGTCATGGCATTCTGAGTAGAGGTGAGTTCAGTGATCTTGGTTGTGTAGTGGTTGATCAGCTCATTACGTTTTGTTGAGAGCTGATCATAGGCTGAGGACATTTTGTTCAGGTACTCCTTGGAATCAGCGGCTAACTGATGAATAGAATCTTGCTGAGACCAGATGGTTTTGAGATCCACCCCTTGAAGAAGCTTTAGAAGTTCAGTGATGTTGGTGGAGGTGGTGGTCTGAGTATCCATGTACTCTTTCAGCTTTGTGATCAGGGCGGGATCATCTCCGAGTTCTTCCTGAATATGATCAAGAGCTTTCAGTATGTTGGTGAGCTGCTTGTCTTGTTCAGTTCCCATACAATCCAGAGATTCCCTCCGGTCACCGAGTTGTTTGTCAGTGAGTTTGGTGACCTGTAGCACTTTGCCCTGAGATTCTTCAACAGTATCCCTGAAGTCAGCATAGTTGGCAGTTGCCTCAGTATGCTGTTCCCATTGTTCTTCAGTAAGCTCACTAAAGAGAGCATGGTTGGCTTTGTGAAGAAACTTAACCAGCTGTCTTTCAGTAAGGGGAAGAACATTGTCATACTTCTGCAACCACTGAGGAGTAGCGGGAGCAGAAGAAGCACCTAATGATGAGGATGATGTTGTTGGGTTGGTAAGGGTGAGGGGTTGTTGATCCTCAGGAGGAGGAGATGATTGTTGTTGTTCAGAGTGCTGGGGAGAGTTGTATGTTTCAGTCTCCTTTTCCTCCACAGCACCCAAAACGTCTTCATCGCCAAATTCGACCATTTCCTCCTCTGACCCATCATCCAGCAGTCTTTCAAGATCTGCTAGATTAGGAACCCTGCGGGAATCCGGCTCCCCCTCAGAAGAGGGCTCACCTTTGTTGTGGCCAAGTTCTGACCCCTCCAAGTGCACTGAGTGGGTTTGCTCAGCCTGGACCTTGGAGTCAGTTCCTGAGTGACTGGATCCGCCATGAGGGGTTTTGGGTTCCGTATCAGCGGGTGGTTTTAATCCCTCTGAGTCTTTGTCCCCCTGAGTGCCTTCAAGGACTGGCGGGTGTTCTCCAGTACTATCATGAGGCACTGATTGTGATTGTTGGTGGACCCCCTTCCCATCAGGGTTGTACTGCCCTTCTGAGGATTTGGGGTCCTTTACTCCTTGAGATCCTGATTGTGATTTGTCCCTGAATAACCAACAACATGTATGTGGTCAGGGAGACTGGTTGTACCTCAGTGAGGTCTCTGGAATAGTTGGCTTTATGAAGGACGTCAGGTTTAGATCCCTCAACGTCAGGCCTAACATAATCAGAGCCTAGTAAGGCCTGAAGCGCACAGGAAATGAATCTAGGGTAAGACAAGTGTTTTTGCCTAGATTTTCCTGAGAGCTTGGCTACGAGGTCACGGAAGATTATTCCTCCGATGTATATCTTTTTACCCACCAGGAGGTTGAACACAATCATTTGTTGTGATGTGTTCAATTGCTCTGTGGAGGATTTATTGCCTCCAAGGACCTGAATGACAAAGGTCATCAGGATCCTCCAGGCAGGGGGAAACCAAGTCTTAATTACTGGTGCCTTGGCCAATAATGTTCCTGTGGCCACATCAGGTTGTTTTGGGTCATGTGACCCTAGTAAAAGCAATTCGGCTTTTACTTCTTGGTCAGTGGGTTGAGGCTCAAAGTTCTCAGCGAATCCAAGGCCTGTGGCCTTGATGAAGGTTGAGTAATCAAGGGAGAGGGTCCTTCTCCCATTCATCACTGAGAAAGTGATTATTGAGTCTTTGGTGTCCTCAGGGCTTGTTGCCACTGCAGTACACCAGAATTCTCTCAGATTGTCATGATATATGACTGAGGGGGTTTTTGTAAACGCCGTAGCAAGAAAGCAGTTTTGAAGGTATTTAACCACATTTTTGTACGCCCAAAATTGTTCGGGGTAGGCAAAATTTCCTACAACGTTATTTTTGGTCATGTCTACGCCCTCCCTTGTGAATTCCATATTTGGGGCGTAGGTAATAGCCTTAGAAGTAGCCATTTTTGTTGGGAGGTCTTGGGTTTGCAAGAACAAAATGGTCTGATTTTCTAAAGATGGTAAACACACACACAAAAGTTTTTGGAAGAAAAGGGGCAAGAATTTTCATAAGATTTTCTAAAAAACGTGTGTGTGTTTATTTTGTGTGGGGGTATTTATAGGGAAGTGAAGTGGAGGGGTGTTTTGGGCATTAAGCGGTTTATTTTCTCAAAAGATATATTTTTTTTAAAACCGTTTTGTATAAAACGTTTGGGATCCGCATTTAATGCACAACCACTCCACTTTCCCGGTTTTTGCGCAACTGTCGAGGTGAACAGTTGTGCCGTCTGCAAAAGGTGTAATTTGTAGAGATTACATCATCACATATTTTTTTGTAAGAGAAGAGGCATTAAATGCCAAGTGGGTAAGTGGGGGCCCAGAGGTGGATGCTAGAAGGCAAAAGAACAAATATTCTTATATTAAATAAGAATCCAGTTACCAACCTCGGACATTTACTAACTAGATACTTAGAACATTTAAGTTAGCATTGAATGTCATTTTGAGGGCCCTGAATGACTTTTCATTCAGTGAGGGGTTCAGGGAAGGTGATTCAGTGATCTTTTTCACTGAGGAACACGTTGAGTCAGGGACCTGGGTTTTTCAGAATTTACACTTAGTTGGATGGATTCAATCAGTGGACTGATTCTCAATATCCAACATTCCTAATTCAGCTTTCAGTCTTGTGAAAGTTGGTTCATCCAATGGTTTGGTGAATATATCAGCTAGCTGATATTCAGTAGGAATGAAGTGTAATTCTATGTCACCATTCATGACATGGTCCCTGATGATGTGATATTTAATATCAATGTGTTTTGTTCTCTGATGAAGAACAGGGTTGTTTGAGATGACAATTGCACTGGTGTTATCACAAAAGATGGGAACCATCTTATACTGGATTCCATAGTCACTGAGTTGACTTTTTATCCAGAGTACACTTGCACAACAACTGGCAGCTGCAACATATTCAGCTTCAGCTGAGGACATGGCAACTGATTGTTGCTTCTTAGCACTCCAACAGACTACTTTCCCACCAAGAATTTGGCAGGAGCCTGAGGTGCTTTTTCTGTCCATGTTGCATCCAGCATAGTCAGAGTCTGAGTATCATTTGAGATCAAAGCCTGAACATTTTGGATAGTATAATCCAAGGTTTGGAGTACCTTTCAGGTACATGAGTATCCTTTTCACAGCTGTGAGATGAGATTCTCTTGGGTCAGATTGATATCTGGCACACAAACAGACTGAGAATTGGATGTCAGGCCTTGATGCAAGTAGATACATCAGTGACCCAATCATTCCTCTGAAAAGAGTTTGATTCACTGGTTTTCTAGTAAGGTCAGGACCAAGGTTGTTTGGGGGAACCATGGGAGTTTTGACTGAGGCACAGTCACTGAGCTCATACTTCTTCAGTAGGCTTCTGATGTGCCCGTTTAGAGTGCAAGTTTTAAATTTATAACACGATCTACCAATGATTCAAACGAAACACATACGAGCAAGTATACTCGTCTGTGTGTAGTAAGAGATGAAATGGTAAGCCGAGGTCATTCACAAGGATTTGTTTAGTTTTTATGTAATGTGAGTTGAATATAAAATTGAACTTTGTTAATGATTCTAATAGCAAGAAAATAATGATGATGATGTAAATTCAATATATTAAAACTACACTTGCCTAGACTAGTTTGCGCAATTCCCTTGATATGATTATGACAATGGTTCAAATCGATTATGATCAATAAATTAGATGGTGTTCTAATTTGATTAGTTGATGTACAAATCTACTTGTTTTCAACACTTTCAATCCTCGTCAAGATTTTAAGATGACAAAAATAATATTAAGTTTTGATCAAACAAGACTAACAATGGAGGTAGGTTCACCCCCACTTCTTCCCTTCGCTGGCTCCTACCATTGGAGCCTTCCGTAACCACCCCTTCTCTTCTTGTCAGAGCCCTCTCCGGGACTCCTTCGAACCCAACAGACCTTCGGCCTAGCCTTCGACCAACTGGTGACCCAATCCTTAGGGTTGAGAGTGTTGGTCCATGAGCCGGAGGCCTAGGCTCCATTTCCATTTCTTCATCATACTCGTCACTTGAGTATTCCAACTCTCTTCGCATCTCAGAATTCCTAACTTGCCTTTTGCGAGCCCTTAAGAGATATTCCAACACTTCGTGGTTGGCTTCGACAAAGGCTGGGCTAATAATAGGCTCCGGATTGGCTGATGTCGAAGCATGATGGTTGGGTGTTGTTTCTGGGTGAAAACGTGTTGTGAACGTGGAGGCGGTTATTGGGGGAAGGTTGTTGGAGTCATTGATTGGTATTGGCGCCAAGGTCGAGAAACCCGGTGGGGGAGTATCTTCTCTTCCTTGATCCATTCCGGAATAATAGTGAAAGTAGTTGGTTGGTTATAAGCTTGGAAATAACGAGACCAATTGTAGCGGTCCCATGGATGGCGCCACTGATTGTACAATAAATTGCACGACCAGGCCTTCGATGATGATCAAAGGATTTATGGGATATTGAGGTTGCGCCAAGCTTGTCTTTAACCAGAAATAAGAAATACTAAAACACTACGTTAAGTGATTGCAAAGGGGATAGACCCTGCGAACCACCTCCGGCGTGCGAGTAAGTATGTGTAATGGTAAGTTTGAGGTAAGTTGAGAGAGTACGGTTGAGATTCAGTTAACCTACCATGGTTATGGCCCATCTAATGCTATTTATAGGGGAGAAATAGGCTTTAGAGGGCGGTTGCACTTTGTTCGGAGATCATGGGGGCGTCCCATGATTTGTGGTAACCGCTAGGGCTTTGTAGCGCACGATCTCTGTTTTGGCGGGAAAGCCTAAAGGAAGAGGAGACGTGGGTGTGACCAGGTCAAGGTAGCTCTCCGTTGTAGTTCCTTCGTAGGAGATACCCCGAAGGGCTTAAGGCTTCGATTGGCGGATTCCCACATGGTAACCACTTCATAGATGAATGGTTTTACGCCAATGAAACGTGTTAAGAGATTAACCAGGGCCTCCGAAGAGAGGGCTTTGCATAGGTTCGAAGGGGAGTCCTTTAACCCGTTCGGAGGGTACATCATCAGCTACCAACCACCATCCATACCCATAACGCCACCACCTCCAGCAGCCATCCAAGTTCCAGATTTTAGTTTTTGTGGATTTTTTTTATGCAGATCTGACTTTTATTCAAATTTGAAGTTCTTTGTGTAAGGGTGGTTTCGAAGGTGGTAGATCTATTCGGTAACAGTGGTGGTTTAAAGGTTATGGTGATGGTTGAAGGTTATGGTATAACAATGGGTTTACAAACCATTATTTTCTCCTAACAGATCCGGCTAGATTTGGTGAGCTATGTGTCGGGTTTCAGTGAATGAGGTCAAAATAATTATAAAGTGTATTAGATTCTTGTTTCGTATTGAAGTGTGTACCAAAAATAAGTTTTTGGACTGCAATTTCCATGAATTTTAGGAAGAAGTATGTGATGTTTTGGTTGCAATTGAGGGGTAGTGGCTATTCGAGGCACTTAGTCTGGTTTGGTCTTTGATTGTTCAATACCTTGCTGAGGTTCTTTATTTGGTTGGAAAGTAGGAGCTGGTGCATCAGTTCACTTTTTGCTTAAGAGTTGGCTCGAAATGTGAATAATTGATAGATTTTCCAGTAAAGTACTAGAAGAGTGATTTAGTTATTTTCTCTTTTTGAGTTGGGATGGATAAGGGAGAATGAAATTTTCATTTTGCATAGGGCATGTTTTAGTTATCTTGGACGTCACTTGGCGAAACAAGATCTAGCAAGTTAAACGACACATGGAAGGCAAAGCTAGCTTGCAAGAAGTTAACTCGGATGTGACAAAAATCTATCTGTCAGACCATATTCCTATTCATTGAATAGGTGTTTTTAGATTGAATATATGGTCCGAATTTGATATGCAATGGGTGGTTTGAATTTTTATTTTACCTCTTTCTCTTTCTGGATTATAGAAAAATAATAATTATATATTGCAAAAGAAAATTATAGGATGAAGATGAGGGTATATTCGTCATTTCAGTCCTCCAAAAATGCATCTCACAGTCAAAATAACAGAATTTTTGGTCTAGGGACCAAACCCGTTACGGGTCAAAACCACAGGGAATGGATCCAGGAAAAAAAAGTTTATGGACCATTTTCGTTATACCCGGTAAACCACAGGGACGATTTATGACATTTTCTCTATTGATTATTAAAGACTCTCCTATGATCCTATCATAGTTTTCAAAACTAGGTGACTTCAATTATTGAAGCATGATTTAGCTAGTTTATAGTTAACGGATACTTAACAGGATATGTATGCTCCCTGAGGTTAACATCAACTATACAAAAATTATTTTTTGGTTAATATCTTCACGGGGCATAAACACTGTACTTTTAAAAAAAAAAGAAAAAAAAAAGTGGGGGGGGGGGGGGGGTGTTTATGTTCGTAAGCCCCGATCATTGTTTCCTCTTATTGAAAAGGCTCACAAAGACCTTCCTCTCTTCGTTAAGAGGATAAACTAAACATCTCTTCCAAAGAGCACATAATTCAAAAGTAAAACTAGTTTATATATCATTAAATGAGGGAAGAAATGTAGCGAAAAACTCTGAAGTGGTCTATTTGGAACTTCCGCAATGCTTGGATTTTTTTGATGACTAAACCTAAGATTTAGATGACTAGATTGGTTAAGAAACCCTATTGAAACTCATCCTTCTTTGTAATCTTTTTTTTTTGCCAGTGTTTGCTAACTTTTAATATATTGCCGCCGTTCCAAAAAAAATAATTTTGTTTGTTTTTTCAAACATCTTAGAACACAAAAAAACTAGTTTATATATATCATTAAGAGGTAGCAAAATCCTCTTTCGAAGTCTTGTTGGGCAAGTGGTTTAAACCTCTTACTATATTTAAATGAGGGAAGAAACAAACATCATTAACTGTTAAAAGCTCTTAACGATTCAGATTTATAGGATATTAAAAGTTATTAAATGATTTTATAAGGATAACAAACACAACCCAACTCTATAATTAACATCGGAGGAGTTGAAATTATCTACTTGACATACAAGTTTGCTTGACTTTCATTAGGCAAGTGTGAAAATGGAGGAACAAAATTCGATGTGCATGATTCAACGGATAAGGAAAAAGCTTGTGCTCGCTGTGAAGACATTCCTTTAGATATAAGATTGTCTCAGCTTTGGGCTTCTAATCGGGATTTTAAGAGCCACTTCTCATGAAACGATCGGAATAATTTTCCTAAAGACATTGATAAATCACATACATACTCCAGTTTTATTCTTGTATACGTGTTTTTGTGTGTTTGCTCTTGCTTACAGGCAGCATCTCTGGTACTTGTTACTCTTTAACCTTATTTTGGTCTATGGCATCTTTACGTTTTCAAGAAAGCCAACATTAAATTTAACAAAAAATGAAAAGGAAAATAATGAAAAATTCACATGATATAAGGCTACTCGCAGTAATGTGAAGCGATCGACATACACGATCGATTCCCAATCGATCGTCCTTCTGTAGGGAATCGATCGGCCCACTTTTTTTTTTTTTTTTTTTTTTTTTTTTTTTTTTTTTTTTTAAATCTTGGTCGCATACACGATCGAGTAAATGTGTTTGTAAAAGTTGTGCATTTATTCTTGGACTTTGGATTATGCCGTTTGAAAAAAAAAATCTTTTAAACTTACTTACAAATACATAACATAAACATACTTCAATCCACAAATCTCATTTCACGCATTCTCTATATTTTTTCACACTTTGAATTCTTACGAGCTATTCATTGCCGATTCATCTTCGGATGATGAAAATGAAGTTAGTAGCGAGTTTATGATGTTTGCGGAAGAGTGTTGGGAGGCTTTTCAAGCATCACAAACTAAAGTCTCACGAAACCAAATTAGTAGGGATCATTTGGGAGCTCATAACCGTTTAGTAGCTGCTTGCTTCTGTGAGACCCCAAGATACGGCGATCAAGCATTCCATGATCGTTTTCGAATGAGCCGAAAACTATTCACACGAATTGTTCGAGAGGTAACCGATCATTCACCTTAATTCCAACAAACTCCTAGTTGTGCAGGCGTACTTGGTGTTTCTCCATTGATGAAGTGGACTTCGTCAATTGGCATACAGAGTCAATGCGGATGCTCTTGACGAATATGTGCAAATGGGTGCGTCAACAATTCGTGAGTGTCTCCAAAAAATTTGTGAGGCCATAATGGAGTTTGTTAGTGCAAGCAGTCTCGTTGGGGAGATTGCTAGTGCAAGCAGTCTCGTTTGTTTTGAGTGATGACAAACATGTAACTTGATACATAATGTAAAATGTACAAGTTACTTGTAATCATATCTTGTCTCAACATACATTCAACACCTCTCAAGTCCTCGTATGATACAACACAGGTTCGTACATGTTTGTTATGTGGCATTATGATCAAACCCTTAACAAACTATTTAGAATGTTTAAAATACGGTTAGATCATTAAGTATTTTAAAAGATTAATCATGCTACATGATCACTAGGATACATGTTACATACATATATACATTTGCATGTTTTACATTTTAAATCCTAAAATAAAAATTACACATGACATCATGGCATACCTCATTAGGAAAGATCTTGGATAGATTTTATAAGATTTGATTTGGGAAATATTTTGAAAAGATCTTTAAGTTACAAAGTTGACCTTGCAAAGATCTTGACATGACTTAACATGATAAGAAATGATATGGAAAGATTTGTTAAATTCTTAGCTGTCATATACCCACGGATCCAAAGCAGTACAAGGACGGATCCAAATTAAGGGATCCGCCAGATCCGTGGCTTGTAGAAATTGTTTTCCTATAAATAGTAGCCCATGGTTTTACACATAGTTTTACACATAGTTTTACACATGGTTTTACACATAGTTTTACACATGTTTTCCTATAAATAGTAGCCCATGGTTTTACACAAACTTTAATCCAACTAGAACACACATTCCCTTTATCATTTCACACACTTAGATCAGTAGCAAACCATGTAGATTCATACATTAATCACCCTTTACATAATGATCATAATGTTACTAACTTTCATTATGTTGTAAGCATACACTTGTTATGATCCTGTGAAGCAAGCTCAAGATCATGAGTCATCATCCATAGCATACTTCCTGATCCACCATGAAGATGCATATATGAAGATCCATCACAACAAGTTTAGGGAGCTTGTGATCTTCATACATTGAAGGCTTCCGATCAATGGAAGTTCATATAGAGTAGGCATTCATATCCATGATACACTTATGTCATGGATCATCATTGATCATTGTAAACATCATTGTAACACACCATACTAGATTAGGTGGTTTATGTGTTTGTGCCATAAAACACAAGGTTTCTATGTTGGGCCATAAAATATAGCGGGAGTGGTTGTACCCATGTAAAGAACTCGGTATCTAGCTTAGTACCGGAAAAAGGTTAACGACGACGGGAGTGGTTGTACCCATGTAAAAGAACTTGACATCTAGCTTAGTGTCGGTAATTGTATAAGCGACGTTAGGTTGGTTCTACCTCGAACTAGAACTCGGTATTTAGCTTTGTACCGGAAAAAGTGTAAGCGACGTGTGTAAGGTTTTCTCCGCCGAGAAGGGAGCTTGTTGATCTAGTGAAGTAACTCTCGAGTTGGGTACTCGGGGAGTGGAGTAGGGCGGAGAGGAGCTCCGTGACCGAACCACTATAAATCATCGTGTTCGGTTTGCGCTTTCTTTTACTTATCTCTTTACTTTTATGTTTGCATTATGTGATTGCTTGTGTTGTGATTAGTTGATAATACTTATGTGACAACTTGGTAGACATATACTATAACAGACAACTTTCATATTAGAACAAGCCAAATTGGAAATTTGATACAACTAGTTTTAAGTTTTTAAAATGGAAACGTATTCACCCCCCCCCCTCTACGTTTTCACAATTGGTATCAGAGCCACGTGGCTCTCATTTTCAAAACAAATGATTTTTAAAATGAAGTACGATCCATATATCAAATTACCATTGAAGCAGAATGTAATATGAAAAATGTTTCGCAAAGTATACTTAGAAATTTTATTGTTAAATATTACTTTGTATACAAGCTTGAAGATGTCTTTGAAAAATCAAGAGAAAAGATTTCTTAAAAAGATTAAGTGTCAAATTGTGTGTGATCCGTGATAAGTATACATATAATATCGTGCACACGTGATACGTGGGGAATGACAAGTCAAACCTTGGGAAAAGGTCAAACTTGCAAAACCCGTGAATACGGTGTGAGATACCAGGCAAGTGTTACCCGGGTCGTGTCCCAACGAGGTGTGAATCGAGGATATTGTTTTAGGTTTGGAATTAAAATGCTTGATGATTGGAATGAGATTTTGATTTGTTGCTTGGAAACTGAAATTAAATAAATAAGAACAGAAATTGAAATAAATGAAAACGCAAATAAATACGGTAAACACACGAAGCTAAAAACTTGAAATAAATGAAATACTAAACCTAGGGGTACAAATGCAATAAAAACTAATTTTATAAAAGAAAAATAAAAATCTACAAAAGTTAGGGGCAAAAGTGTAAAATTAAAACTTTAAAAATACTAAAAACAAAGACAGGGACTGATTTTGACCCTTTTGAAACTTGTTTTATAACTAAAAACGCGCTTGAAAGAAAGACAGGGACTAAATAGGACTTAACTGAAACTAGCGGACTGGTTTGTAAAGACTTAAAATTAAAAACGATTTTAAACTCAAAACAACCCAGGTTCGACCCTGGGTAACTGCAACTCTTTAAAACTATTTTTTTCTTTTATTTTTCTCTTAAAAAATTGATTAACAACTGATAAACTAAGCTTACACAATTAGTTTTAGCTTTTTCTAACTCAAAATAAGCTCAAAAATAAGCTGAGAATCACAAAGAGTCTGCTGCTACACCTATGATGCAGGGCAAAAAGGCCCGTTTTCAAGGCTAGAAAAAGCTATCAAAGGCTGCCCTAAAAATCTTGAAAAAATTACTGAATACAGATGAGCTAGTGAACTATCAAAATCTATAATTCCAGCTAAAACCAACTAAAATCGAATGCACTAGAAAATGTTAAAAATCTGCAAAAACCTGAAAATACAAAATATGAGTCTGCTAATTTGACTTTTTAACACTCTTGATTATGTTGACTTTATTTAACTTTGATCATACTCTGATGATTGAAAAGGTGGTAACAAGTTATAATAAGACTAGAATAAGCAATTACAACTACTATTAAACTGATATGAAAGATTTTAAGTCCTAACTCCTTAACAGTGAACCAACAAATCGGATTAAGATGCTATTTGACTTTTAACTGAAAGAACCTAGTGTTTTATGCTTATGCTAACCTTAATAGAACTACTACAGTCTACCCATACCAAATAAACAGCAAAACAACAATAAGAACATAGCAAATGGACCCGATCCAAACACCCCTTTAGCTAACTGATTTTGAGATTAAAGCTAGGAACTACCAAGTAAAGCTTAGATTCGATTAAATTAAACCCAAATAACTTACTGAAAGTGAAAAAAAAAACAGTTTACAACTTAATTTAAGCACTAATTAAGCTAAGCTTATCTAATTTGACTAATATTGACTGTTTTTGACTTTTTAATGAAAAATGAGAATTGAACTAATGCTACCTATAAAACTGGCCTAGAATAAACTCTAATAACACAAATAAGCAGATGACAAGCAATAAGCACCAAAATACGTAGTGGAACAGTAAACAGAAACTGACTATCT
Source organism: Artemisia tridentata subsp. tridentata (assembly GCA_021014915.2). NCBI lineage: Eukaryota > Viridiplantae > Streptophyta > Magnoliopsida > Asterales > Asteraceae > Artemisia > Artemisia tridentata. Next base: position 116,383,766 of record CP139505.1, read on the forward strand.
AGAATTTAGAACTCACTTGCACAACCCTAGCTGAACAAGGGTTTCTTTTCACAAAGCTTAACCTAAATTAAGCTCAAACAACTCCTAGAAACCTGCAATTCAAAAGATAAACAAAATTCCTGCAAGAACTTGGTCAGTTGACTTAACTTTGACTATTTTTGATCTTTTTGACTTTAGTTTTGACTTTGAAAATTAAACTGCTAGAAACTAATTTAAGCTTTCAATAAGCTATATTAAGCTTATATAAGCTTCTGTGAATGATAGGGAACCTTAGAAACAATGTAACAGTAAGTACTCCTTGATTCGAATTATAAAGAAAAACTTGAACTTTTGATTGAAGATGTAAATGAGTACAAAGCTATGAAATTAAGAACAAGTAAACTAAAAATGACTTGAAATAACTGATGAAAGCTTGAAATTACAACTGGAACTAAATTAACTAAGAAAACGATTTAAGACTTAAACTAACTGCCAAAAATGGCTTACAACAATGCCTATTTATACTAAAAATGTTGCTGGGAAACTCTTGTCTTCACTCTCTGATCATTTCTACACCGTTAGATTAGCTCCAAATGATCCCATTCGTTAATTTTGGTTTTGGCGGGAAAAACAATTAAAGCTTTTCCAGGCTTTTTCTTGGGTGAATGGATCCGCGTGGGTGATGAGGGCATGGGGAAGTGAAGATAGGGTGTAACGACTTGGGAAATGGAAATAGTATCAGTGAGCGTGGGGGGGGGGGAAATATGGGGAAGATAAACAGTTGGTTACCCCGCCATTTTTATTTCTCTCTTTGTCTGGTGATGGTTTGACTAGGGTTTTGACCCTTTAACCGAGAGTTAACTTAAGTGGGATTGGGCTTTGGTTTTATTGTGTTGGGCTGGGTGAGTTTAAGTGAATTTGGGTTATGGGTTTAATTGGTTTGGGGTTTAAACTTTGAGTTAATGAGTCCAGCCAAGTAGTGAGTTTTAGGATTGGGTTTGGAATTGTTTTAAGGATTAAGGACTATTCTTGTACAATTCTGAAATCCAGGGACTCAAAATGTCATTTGATGATTCATGGTGGACTTTTGTTGACTTTTTCTTCATAAAAACTTTCCACGGACCATTTCTGACATTTTCTGATAGATGAGGGACCGATTTTGACATTTCTGCATATTTGCTCCGTTTTTCGTCTGTTTTCAATCCTTTATACCTGAAACACGCAAAAACACACTCCAAGGATATTTGTGACATTATTTGATCATTTTTAAGTGTTTTTGGTTGTTTTGACTCGTAAACCGAAAGAAAAGATATGTGTAAAAAGGCACATATCAAATCCCCCACACTAAGCAATTGCTAGTCCCTAGCAATCTTTTATGAAAATTTAATGGATTTTATGTCTCTTTACCAAAAGCCATTACTTCTGGAGTAGTCAATGTTTTAGTATGCGATACTTTGGTACAATGATTACCAAATGATTTTGAGCAAACCATCAGCTGTCAACGGATTTGATTTGTCTTTACCAAAAGCCGTTTGCTTCTGGACTAGCCAACTCTTAGATAAAATATAGTTATTATCTTGGTGAGCTGATTACCAATCATGGTTTTCCAACGCCTTTACCACAAGCCATAACCTTGCGGGCTAGCCAACTCTTCACTATCAAAGATATGGTGAGTCGATTACCATACAATTTTAGGCAAATTGCAAGCCATAAACGGATTTGATATATCTTTACCGAGAGCCGTTTGCTCTTGGATTAGCCAATCCTTATGTGGGTTAGACATGGCGGACTGATAACCATTTATTGCGTTCTAAGTGAGAAAATTTTTTAAAATTTGGCCAAAATGGGGGTACTAGATGGTACATATGATCAAAATTCTCTAGAATTCTCCCCCCACACTTAGAACTGAATATTGCCCTCAATATTCAAAGTACCGGCTGTTATGCCGACACTTAGAACGTAAAAAGGAAACATTAATAGCCACATTTTTTTTTTTTTTTTTTTTTTTTTAACTTGAAATTTTTTTTTGTTTTTTTTTTTTTTTTTTTTTTTTTTTTTTTTTGTGTTTTTTTTTTTTTTTTGAAATGTACATATATACAACATGTGGGGTATCTCCCCCACACTAGGGTGTTAGAAAAGAGAAAGAAGTCAGAAATATGGGTGAAAACCCATATGGTGGGCTAATATTTTTGTTCATCGAGTCACTAGCTTGACTCGACCCCGAATTCATTGGTTCATGGGGAAAGTTTGGAGATCTGGGACAACCATGGGTGGAACGTCCCCTCCAAAGTAGTGCTTCAACCTATGACCGTTCACCTTGAAATTTGGTCCATCGGTTTGGGATAACTCGATGGCACCATAAGGAAATACTTTAGCAATGGTGAAGGGTCCAGTCCAACGGGTTTTAAGTTTACCCGAGAATAACTTCAATCTAGAGTTGAAAAGAAGGACTCGGTCACCAACGTTGAAAACGCGGTTCTTAATTTTCGAGTCATGAATCTTCTTTGTCTTCTCTTTGTAGATCAAAGAGTTCTCGTACGCTTGATCACGAAGTTCGTTTAATTCGTTAAGTTGAACCTTGCGGTGATCGCCCGCGGACTGAAGGTTGAAGTTAGCATGCTTGAGGGCCCAATAGGCTTTGTGCTCAAGCTCGATCGGTAAATGACATGCCTTCCCGTATACCAGCTTATATGGAGTGCACCCGATAGGTGTTTTGTATGCTGTACGGAAGGCCCAAAGTGCGTCATCTAGTTTATCCGACCACGAGGCACGGTTTTCGCCTACGGTCCTCTCTAAAATCCTTTTCAAACCCCGGTTTGAAACTTCCACTTGACCACTTGTTTGCGGGTGATAGGCGGTAGTAAGACGGTGGGTGACACCGTACTTAAGCATGACCTTCGAGAATTGGTCATTGCAAAAGTGTGTACCGCGATCACTAATTATGGCACGTGGAGTTCCAAACCTAGCGAAGAGAGTTTTCAAAAATTTTACAACAACTCGGGCGTCGTTAGTGGGGAGTGCTTTCGCCTTAACCCATTTTGACAAGTAATCGACAGCCACGAGTATGTACTTGTTCCCTCGTGAAGACGGGAACGGCCCCATAAAATCGATGCCCCACACGTCAAAGATCTCGCAGACTTGTATTGCATTTTGAGGCATTTCGTCCCTTTGCGAAATTTTTCCTTGACGTTGGCAAGAGTCACATGACTTTACCAAGTCGTGGGCATCACGGTAAATATTTGGCCAATAGAAACCGGAATCAAAGACCTTCTTAGCGGTGTAGCTTGCACCATGATGTCCCCCCGTGGGTCCATTATGGCAAGCCTCAAGAATGTCCATGGCTTCTTGCCCATGAACACACCGCCGAATGACTTGATCCGCACACACTTTAAATAGATAGGGGTCATCCCAAAAGTAATGCTTCACATCTTTGAAGAATTTGTTCTTTTGTTGGGATGACATCCCTTTTACCACAAAGTTACCCACATGGTAGTTTGCGAAGTCAGCAAACCATGGGGTACTCGGATCATTTTTCAAGGAAATTATTCCGAGTGTCTCGAGAGGAAATGTCTCGGTGATTTCCTTTTTTTCAAGAACACTTTGATGAGGGTTCTCAAGTCTAGATAAATGATCCGCGGCTAGATTCTCCGCTCCTTTCTTATCACGAATTGTTACATCAAACTCTTGGAGTAGGAGAATCCACCTAAGTAGTCTCGGCTTAGCATCTTGCTTAGCAAGAAGATACTTGAGAGCCGAATGGTCCGTATACACTATGCTCTTAGATAAGATCAAATAAGGTCTAAACTTTTCGAACGCATAGACATCGGCTAATAGCTCTTTCTCAGTAGTAGTATAGTGAGATTGAGCATCGGTCATTGTCTTACTCGCATAGTGTATCGGCTGAAAGTGCTTGGACTTACGTTGCCCCAAGACTGCCCCAATAGCATAATCACTAGCATCGCACATTAGTTCAAAGGGCAAGTCCCAATCGGGGGCAACTAAGATCGGTGCTTCCGTTAGCTTCTTTTTAAGAATTCTGAATGCTTCGATGCATTCGGGAGAGAAGAAGAACGGAGCATCTTTTTCAAGCAGATGGGTCAGAGGCCGGGCGATTTTAGAAAAATCTTGTATAAATCGACGGTAGAAACCGGCATGACCAAGGAAACTTCGGATTCCTTTGACAGTGGTGGGATGAGGTAGCTTTGAAATCACATCGACTTTAGCTTTGTCGACCTCAATCCCGCTTTTAGAGATTTTATGGCCAAGGACAATGCCTTCTTTGACCATGAAATGACTTTTCTCCCAATTTAGACAAAGATTAGTGTCTTCACAACGTTAAAGCATTTTGTCTAAATGGGAGAGACATGTTTCAAAAGAATTTCCAAAGACCGAAAAATCATCCATAAAGACTTCCATAGTTTTCTCGATCATGTCGTGAAAAATGGCCAACATACACCTTTGGAATGTGCCAGGAGCATTACATAAGCCAAAAGGCATGCGCCGGTAGGCAAATGTTCCGTATGGGCATGTGAATGTAGTCTTTTCTTGATCTTGCGGATCAATGGGAATTTGGAAGTAACCCGAGAAATCGTCGAGGAAACAATAGTACTCGTTTCCCGCTAGTCTTTCGAGCATCTGATCCATGAAGGGTAGAGGAAAGTGGTCTTTTCGGGTGGCGTCATTCAACTTTCGATAGTCGATGCATACACGCCATCCCGTAACCAATCGAGTTGGAATCAACTCGTTTTCATCATTTTCAACAACGGTGATACCACCCTTCTTAGGAACACAGTGAACAGGGCTCACCCAAGGACTATCAGATATAGGGTAGATCAAACCGGCATCAAGGAGTTTAAGAACCTCCTTTTTGATGACCTCATGAATCTTGGGGTTAACCCTTCTCTGATGTTGAACCGCTGGTTTAAAGTCATCCTCCATTAGAATCTTGTGAGTACAAAATTCCGGGTTAATACCCTTAATGTCAGATAGTTTCCAAGCGATGGCTCGCTTGTGTGACTTTAGAACCTTTATGAGAGCGGTTCTCTCCTCATCATTCAAACCTTTAGCAATTATGACGGGAAATTTATCATTTCCTTCCAAAAATGCGTATTCGAGATGAGGTGGAAGGTCCTTAAGTTCGACCTCAGGAGATTCGTCAGAATTTTCAACAGTTTTGATCTCCTCATTAGGAAGTTCTTTTGGAGGGAGAGATGTAGGATCTTCATTAAGCAACTTCTCAAGGAGAAGAATGTCTCCCTCCGGGTCAAGTACATCATTATCATCAATTCCTGGTTGAAATGAATCACAAGACAAGCAAGCTTCAATCTCTTCCAAAATGAAGTCTCCTCCCTCAAATGGAGTGAGAGAGGGGGAAGAGAGAGCGATGATAGGATCAGAAGTGGGATTGCCACTTGAAGAATCTGAGAACCCGAGGACTTGTTGAGTGTACTCCTCACAAGTATTGTCAAGAGTATCGATCCGGTTAATCGATACGTCATCATGTTTTGAGGAGTACCTCAAAGTTTGTTTTAGATCGAACGTCACGGATTCGTCATCAACACGAAGTGTTAATTCTTCCCCATAAACGTCAATCAAAGCACGTCCAGTTCTCAAGAAAGATCTCCCGAGAATGAGAGGAACTCGGGGATCGCATTCAAAATCCACAACTACAAAGTCGGCGGGGAAATGAAACTTTCCTACTTTGACAAAAACGTCTTCAGCAACGCCTTTAGGAGTAGTAATCGTTCGGTCCGCCAATTCAAGAGTCATCCTTGTGGGAGTAAGTTCCGGGAGTGAAAGCTTTTTCCAGAAGGAAAGAGGCATTAAATTGATGCTAGCGCCAAGATCGGCCAAGGCTAAGCATTCTTTTAGTCCCGGAAAATCACAAGGTATGAGAAATTTGCCAGGGTCTCCTAATTTTTCTGGGAGTTTTTTAAGGAGCACCGCTGAGCAATTCTCATTCAAAGGAGTTTTTGTCAATTCAAACAATTTCTCCTTATTGCTTAAAAGACTCTTGAATTGAGAAGCGAATTTTGGCATATATAACAAGGCATCTGCAAAACTAATATCGAAGTGTAATTTCTGAAAGATTTCCAGAAATTTCAACATTTGAGCGTTAGTTTTCTCATGAAGCCTTTGATTATTAAGCCTTGAAGGATATGGAATTGAAGGCTTAGGATTTGTCTTCGGAACTTCGGGTTCCGGAATTGGAGTAGATGAGACCGGAGGTGGGACTGGTGCTGTAGCTTGTGGGCTAGCAGTTTGTTCTTTGTCCTTGGTCACCTCAATATTTTCTTCCACTTCCCTCACCGGAGAAGGAGTGGGAATCGAAGGGCTATCAACTTTCTTACCACTTCTAGTGGTAATAGCTTTCAACTCCCCTTTTGGATTAGGGACGGTATTGCTCGGGAGTGTTCCCGATGTTGAAGCTGGGTTAAGTTGACACATAAGACTAGACAACATGTTCTCAATTTTGTTTTGAGATTGCTCAATCTTGGTGTTTGTTGCCCTAATATCATTTCTAAGGTCCATGCTTTGTTTAGATATTGCGTTTTGGAAATCACCTTTCAAACTTGTGATTTGGTTTTGCATGGACCTCATGCTACCCTCATTTGCTTTGATGTAATTAGCAAGTTCATTTGAGGGAGCACTAGGAGCTTGGAAATTGGGAGCTTGGTAACCTTGGTTAAAATTAACACCTTGGTTTGGGTATTGATTGGTAGGGGCTTGGTATTGGTTTTGAACATGTTGGCCCCTTCCTTGGCTTTGATTGAACCTGTTTGGATTGTTGGGTTGAGAAAAGCCGGGTGGTCCCATTTGATTTGTAGAACGGGAATTTTGGTCAACTTGGGGACGGTGTTGGTTACCCCCCTGGTTGTAAGACCCGGCTACAGCATGAACTTCAAAAGGATTTCCATCGGTGGCAGTACAATTGTAGTATGCATGAGGACCACCACAAGTGACACAAGTTTCTCCCACTGCCTTGACTTGGGGTGGAGGAGCTTGTGGTGATGAAAGTTGCTTTTGCTGAGTTAGAATAAAAGCTTTCATAACCTCAGCGAGTTGGTCGACCTTATCGTCTGAGCCAGAGGTTTTTACCGAAGATGAACTAGAAGGAGAAGCATTCCTTTGTGAAACAACCGGTTTGCTTCGCGAAATGCGTACTTGAGCCTTGGATTCGATAATGGCTAAAGCATCCTTCGTAGTTCGATTCAAAAGGTAACCACCTGCGGCGGCATTGAGAGAATCTTGGTCGTTGTGGTTCAACCCATTATAAAACGTATCAAGTTGATATAGCTCAGTGAAACCATGATTAGGACATTTACGAATTAATTCTTTGAAACGGTCCCATGCTTCACTGAACGATTCATCAAAATGTTGGGTGAATTTTGTGATTTCATTCCTAAGGCTTGACATTTTTGATGGTGGAAAGAATTCATTCACAAATTTCTTTACTAAATCTTCCCATGTTAGTATTGACCGAGGGGGTTGTTTGTCGAGCCAATCACTGGCAGCCCCGGCTATAGAAAATGGGAATAGAAGTAGTTTGATTGCCTCATGAGGCACATTCCGATATTTGATAGTGGATGTGATCTTGTTAAACCATCGAATGTGGTGATTTGGATCATCCCTATCCATCCCGTAGAATTGACTTGCAGTTACTAATTGTAGCAACCCGGTTTTAAGCTCAAAGTTATCGGCCACGATGGGTGGAACAACGATAGCTTCAGCGTAACCTCCAATGGGTGCTTGAAGTAACTCAGACATGGTACGAGTTTCTTCAGCCATGGGTCTACTCTCGGGTGTGATTGTTGAGGTAGCACCTTTGGTTTTACGTTTCCTTGGATTAGGAACGGGATTAAGCAAAGGGCTTCTCGATTTAGAGGAACGAGTGCGCATGCACAAAGAAAAACAATTCAATTAAAACAAGACCGAGGCAAAACAACAAGGAACTTAAACCTTAAATCAAACAAGCGTACGGTAGCTCTTTGAAAGAAAAACGCACAGGGTGGCGGAGGAGCAAAGGTGGGCAATAAATGCTCCTAAAAAACCCGCTCCTTCCGGTCTGCAATTTAATGTCAAGACCTCCTAGAACCTCCGTTAGAGTTTGTTAATCAATCAAAGGTGAGCCGAATTCGCAAGCGACACAAAGGCAAGTTTTAAATCTTTGGTTTGGGAACTTATTATGATCATACCCCCAGTTAGGTAGTATTCTGTCTTGGTTTTCGACGGTAAATTTTTTATTGTTTTATTAATTTAACAAGAAAAACGGAAAATCTTTTTGTATTTTTGTTTTTATATGATAATATACATACAAAAGAAAAGAAAAATATTTTTGTGTTTTATAATTTTTTTTGGAAGCAATAACTTCACGAGGAAGGATCTCAAGTCACTAATCGTTAAAACCTTTAACAATATTATCGCAACACAACCTCCCCGGCAGCGGCGCCAAAATTTGATCCGTGATAAGTATACATATAATATCGTGCACACGTGATACGTGGGGAATGACAAGTCAAACCTTGGGAAAAGGTCAAACTTGCAAAACCCGTGAATACGGTGTGAGATACCGGGCAAGTGTTACCCGGGTCGTGTCCCAACGAGGTGTGAATCGAGGATATTGTTTTAGGTTTGGAATTAAAATGCTTGATGATTGGAATGAGATTTTGATTTGTTGCTTGGAAACTGAAATTAAATAAATAAGAACAGAAATTGAAATGAATGAAAACGCAAATAAATACGGTAAACACACGAAGCTAAAAACGTGAAATAAATGAAATACTAAACCTAGGGGTACAAATGCAATAAAAACTAATTTTATAAAAGAAAAATAAAAATCTACAAAAGTTAGGGGGCAAAAGTGTAAAATTAAAACTTTAAAAATACTAAAAACAAAGACAGGGACTGATTTTGACCCTTTTGAAACTTGTTTTATAACTAAAAACGCGCTTGAAAGAAAGACAGGGACTAAATAGGACTTAACTGAAACTAGCGGACTGGTTTGTAAAGACTTAAAATTAAAAACGATTTTAAACTCAAAACAACCCAGGTTCGACCCTGGGTAACTGCAACTCTTTAAAACTATTTTTTTCTTTTATTTTTCTCTTAAAAAATTGATTAACAACTGATAAACTAAGCTTACACAATTAGTTTTAGCTTTTTCTAACTCAAAATAAGCTCAAAAATAAGCTGAGAATCACAAAGAGTCTGCTGCTACACCTATGATGCAGGGCAAAAAGGCCCGTTTTCAAGGCTAGAAAAAGCTATCAAAGGCTGCCCTAAAAATCTTGAAAAAATTACTGAATACAGATGAGCTAGTGAACTATCAAAATCTATAATTCCAGCTAAAACCAACTAAAATCGAATGCACTAGAAAATGTTAAAAATCTGCAAAAACCTGAAAATACAAAATATGAGTCTGCTAATTTGACTTTTTAACACTCTTGATTATGTTGACTTTATTTAACTTTGATCATACTCTGATGATTGAAAAGGTGGTAACAAGTTATAATAAGACTAGAATAAGCAATTACAACTACTATTAAACTGATATGAAAGATTTTAAGTCCTAACTCCTTAACAGTGAACCAACAAATCGGATTAAGATGCTATTTGACTTTTAACTGAAAGAACCTAGTGTTTTATGCTTATGCTAACCTTAATAGAACTACTACAGTCTACCCATACCAAATAAACAGCAAAACAACAATAAGAACATAGCAAATGGACCCGATCCAAACACCCCTTTAGCTAACTGATTTTGAGATTAAAGCTAGGAACTACCAAGTAAAGCTTAGATTCGATTAAATTAAACCCAAATAACTTACTGAAAGTGAAAAAAAAAAACAGTTTACAACTTAATTTAAGCACTAATTAAGCTAAGCTTATCTAATTTGACTAATATTGACTGTTTTTGACTTTTTAATGAAAAATGAGAATTGAACTAATGCTACCTATAAAACTGGCCTAGAATAAACTCTAATAACACAAATAAGCAGATGACAAGCAATAAGCACCAAAATACGTAGTGGAACAGTAAACAGAAACTGACTATCTAGAATTTAGAACTCACTTGCACAACCCTAGCTGAACAAGGGTTTCTTTTCACAAAGCTTAACCTAAATTAAGCTCAAACAACTCCTAGAAACCTGCAATTCAAAAGATAAACAAAATTCCTGCAAGAACTTGGTCAGTTGACTTAACTTTGACTATTTTTGATCTTTTTGACTTTAGTTTTGACTTTGAAAATTAAACTGCTAGAAACTAATTTAAGCTTTCAATAAGCTATATTAAGCTTATATAAGCTTCTGTGAATGATAGGGAACCTTAGAAACAATGTAACAGTAAGTACTCCTTGATTCGAATTATAAAGAAAAACTTGAACTTTTGATTGAAGATGTAAACGAGTACAAAGCTATGAAATTAAGAACAAGTAAACTAAAAATGACTTGAAATAACTGATGAAAGCTTGAAATTACAACTGGAACTAAATTAACTAAGAAAACGATTTAAGACTTAAACTAACTGCCAAAAATGGCTTACAACAATGCCTATTTATACTAAAAATGTTGCTGGGAAACTCTTGTCTTCACTCTCTGATCATTTCTACACCGTTAGATTAGCTCCAAATGATCCCATTCGTTAATTTTGGTTTTGGCGGGAAAAACAATTAAAGCTTTTCCAGGCTTTTTCTTGGGTGAATGGATCCGCGTGGGTGATGAGGGCATGGGGAAGTGAAGATAGGGTGTAACGACTTGGGAAATGGAAATAGTATCAGTGAGCGTGGGGGGGGGGGGGGAAATATGGGGAAGATAAACAGTTGGTTACCCCGCCATTTTTATTTCTCTCTTTGTCTGGTGATGGTTTGACTAGGGTTTTGACCCTTTAACCGAGAGTTAACTTAAGTGGGATTGGGCTTTGGTTTTATTGTGTTGGGCTGGGTGAGTTTAAGTGAATTTGGGTTATGGGTTTAATTGGTTTGGGGTTTAAACTTTGAGTTAATGAGTCCAGCCAAGTAGTGAGTTTTAGGATTGGGTTTGGAATTGTTTTAAGGTTTAAGGACTATTCTTGTACAATTCTGAAATCCAGGGACTCAAAATGTCATTTGATGATTCATGGTGGACTTTTGTTGACTTTTTCTTCATAAAAACTTTCCACGGACCATTTCTGACATTTTCTGATAGATGAGGGACCGATTTTGACATTTCTGCATATTTGCTCCGTTTTTCGTCTGTTTTCAATCCTTTGTACCTGAAACACGCAAAAACACACTCCAAGGATATTTGTGACATTATTTGATCATTTTTAAGTGTTTTTGGTTGTTTTGACTCGTAAACCGAAAGAAAAGATATGTGTAAAAAGGAACATATCAGTGTGCGTAAAGCTAATTTATGAAAAATACGGGTTTTAAAGGAGCGTTTGGAATAGCTATTAATGTAGTTGAAAAATCTCCTCGTAAATGTTTAGATAAGTCACATAATTAGAAATGTTGTTAAATATGTGTAATATATGTTTAATATTAAGTCTAGCAAGTCCTACACGTTTTCCTTATGTCAAAATACGAGTTTAGGTGAATCTGTTAAGGTCCCGACGGATCCAAATCACACAAAGGGCGGATCCCTCAAAAAGGATCCGCCAGATCCGTCTGTTCAGTGTACAGTTTTTGTCAAACTTCAAAAAATCATAACTAATTAACCGTAAGTCCGTAGGAGTCGTGCCACCTATCATTTTGAAGGGAATTAAGTTTACTTTCATTTAAAAATAATATCATGGCCTGAATCTAAATTGAAATAGGTAAAATAAATCAAAAGCTACAACCTGTCCAAAATATTAAGTTTAATTCTAACACAGTAACTTAAACTTTTACGTCGGGCAATGTAAGTTGGTTTTCTTTGAACATTGATATGATTTCTTTTGAAACTAAAGTATTTGGTAATATAAAGGAAACAAATCAAGCTTGGCATACATCGTCATATTTAAACGCAAAATGACGAAAAGTATCTTTTCATTTATGCTATGCTATGTGACTGTCTGTTCTAAGTTATTTGCATACATGTTGTTTGCTTGTTGAATGTTGTGATTACATTTGTTGATTTGTAATACATAAGTTTTTTCCATGATAAGTTATTTGCTTGTTTATCAATTGCTCGTTTTATGCATAATAGGAAATTTGCTAGATATTGTGCAATAAGTTGATAAATTGTGTTTGTTTCACTTATAGACTTAGATATTTTTGTTTACATATGTTATATGAAAACCTTGCATAACTCACTTAAGAATGATAACTAAGTAAAACTAGTTTAGTGTTTTGAAAAGTATTGTCTTACACAAAATTGTTCAAGCGTTATAATGTGTAAACATGTAGTAACTTTGAAAAAGAGTGTTTGGTACAAACAAATTGAAACAATGATGTGTTGAATTGTTATTCCTTTAGGATATTATCTTGTTGTTAAACCTTTATGTGTACTAACCATGTCATACAGGACGATAACACTTTGATGTTATCAAGTTTCCAAGTTTAAGCCACTGTTTGACTTAACATCCACTTATGGTAAGTTACTATCATCAGATTGATCTATGTGCAAACGTGTGTTAAAATATGTGTTTTTAGTTTTACTTTATCACATATTAGTAGTTACATATGTTTTAGGAGAATTTCCGGGATTTGAGCGGGTAACGCAAAATATGCATATCTATCTGTTAAGAATTAGGACTTCCACATGGCGGATATGATGGATCCCAAATTTTGGTTCCGTCTGTTGTACACTTTGGATCCGTCATTCCTCACCCTGCGGATTCTGCGGAACCCAAATATGGGATCCGCACTTGTTGTCGATTGGATCCGTCAGTCTCAATAGTAACATTTTCAAAATTGCCGACTAATCCCGATCCTTAGATTATTGATTCTAGTTCTTAGGATTCTTATCACTGATGTTCACTCAAATTAGGATTAGGACATCTCACCAAACACAAAATAGGATAATCATATCTAATCACAGTTTCAAATTTCATGAAAATGCTCCAAGGTACCTTTTCGGTAAACCACTGAGTATTTGTGATCATTACACACATTCACTGCATCCTCCCGTCCTTTACTCATTCACTAGCTTGATTTATAAATTGACAACTTCCAAACTAATCCAGACTCACTGTTTGCAAATATATCACAAATTACAAACCCGACTCACGACTGATATTATCTTGTATTCACGAATGTTGCCTCACTTGGTTAACATGTCATCCTTCAAGACAATTTACATCGAGTCATAACTCACAGATGTAATTATCAAGTCTTGTCATCCTTTTCTCAAAGTAGGATTGATAACTTAAGTATTTCGTCCAAAATATTCAAGTATATCTGACTTACGATTGTAGTCATTAAAAGTCATATCCGAAATAATCAAGTATTTTAACAACGTGTGTTAAAACACTTATCCTATGATAACTAGAACATTTGTTCTTCATCCCATCACATTCAGCTCCTAGGTGTCACAAACAAAACTAAGCACTTCATCCACTAGTAAACCACAAGAATCAGTATCTAATCTTGTCACCTTCATCATCCATGTAACCTAAGTACATTTGTACTTCCACCATCATCACATCGCATTCACTTTTGTAATATGTCTCAGGCCTTAAGCTTTAAATCAACCACTAGTTATACCAACCAATGGATCATAAGAATTAGTCTTCATCCTTGTCCATAGTTCAACAAATCCCTACAACACCACTATCTCTACCATCATTGAATGCATTACTTAAAAAGCCGTTAGTCCAAACACTCATATCAAATCAAGTATGCGTTAAACATATTCAACCATACTTTACCACCTATAGGATTAGAACCTTCAAATGAGCATGATGTTTACATTCAATGTTTATCATTGTCTACTAGATTTAAGTAGTACAACTTTCACAAGTCAACAAGTTATCAAAGTATTGGTAATACTTTGTAATCAAACCTCTGCATAAGTTTCATTAAACCTCAAATCAATATTTTAACAACATATGTTAAAATGCTAAATCTCAATTACAACCTCATGCACCTCAAGTAACAATGACTCTTGAGAAGTATACATAAGAAACTCAAGTGAATTCCTCGTGTCACCATCTAGTAAATTCCAACTCAAACCTCTGAGTTCATATCGTTATTTAGGAAAACATGATGTTTCGGAAAAACATTATATGTTTAGTTTTCATATATATTATTTTCTCTTTGCAACATGAATAGTTATGTTACAAGAAATTTCATTACACCTCATTAGGTAAATGATCTTAAACAAACATCTACAAGTTCTATGAACTAGAGCTTCCCCTTCATCGTGTCATATTTGTTTTCATAAGTATGATAATCTTACTTGTTGAAAGATACTTTATGTATCTATCCCCTTTCAAGCATATATCATAAACAAGCCTTACTCAAATTTTGCACACACACAAGATCTATTAAAGTTGGTAACTGTAACACCCCAACCCGACAAGGGTAAAGATGTCACGCAAATGGTTTCATATCAGATATAACAAAGCATACATTCAAAAGTAATACAAATATGCTCAAAGGTTACAGAAGAAATACTGAAATTACAAGGATACAAAAGCGAATACAAATTCTAACAATGTAGTAATTTCCAATCGTCTCTTGGCCAAAAATAATTATCAAGTCTTCTAAGTCCAAAAGTCTCTTCACTCTTACCCAGCTTCCAACTAAAACCTGCCGCGGGAAAAGAAACGCGGCTGAGCTACTAGAGCTCAGTGAACAGATATAACGTAACAAGCAGTAGTATAATGTATAATTTACATGAGTAAAGAGTGTGAAGCATGAATACATGGTATCAAGATGAAAGGTAAAAGTACATGGTATCATAAGGAAAGGTAAAAGGGTACATGGTAAAGGAAGTCAGAAATCCACTACAAGCCCATAACATAACATGAATCATAATCATAATCATAATCGTAAACATGCAGAGGGGAGACCTCTTAGTATCCTGTGAATATGAGGGGTGTCCTCAATCATGGGTATCCTGTAAATATGAGGGGTGTCCTCAATCATGGGTTGGAGTAGCTAGCTCCCGGAGTGTGAAAGACGTGTATCGCACACACCATCAGTCACCATGAATAACATAACATAACATGAACATGAACAAATCTAGGATGCATCCATACGCCCCAGGTGGCCATAATCTGCCTCTACGTAAACATGAATCATAAACATAACATGCAGGGACGGGACAGGTCATCACTCTCCTGCCCTAGAGTCATGCCATCGGTGCATCGACTGACATGGACATGAAACCCTCATGCCTAGTGAGTGGCTCGTAGTATCAAACTGAGGGTAAAGGTCAAGTATCATGAATCATGTTTTTAGTTTACTTGCATAGGTCAATGTCATGTTTCATAAGTTCATAATCATGGTTCATAAGCAAAGGTTCATAAGTAAAGGTTCATAAGCAAAGGTTCAATATCATGATGGTTCAAAAGATCGGAGTTCATGAATGAGGGGAACATAACAATGGTATAGGGAAACCCTAATATGAATCATAATAAGAGAGCGAAGGCCTCTTAATAAAGAAGCAGAATATCTGTACCTTAACGAAATACGCAAGCAAGAAATGAAAATCAAATCAAGTAGGAGATCACTCCCTCTTCACCCGATCTACAAATAAGCACAAGTTCTCTTATAAGTTCATAGGACCGTAAGGTTTCATTCTTGTTCTCATTCCATATTAGGTGACTTTATGTTATATCATTCCCGTATGCTAATTCAAAGTATTATAAATGATCATATTCATAGTTCAAGATTCTTAATGTCTTTCACAAAGTTTTAGTGTTCATATAGTAGTTTTCATAATTTAGGGTTCATTAGGTAATTAGCATAAGTTTAGGGTATAATATGAAAATATCATCAAGTTACAGATTTTACAAGTCATGACCTTTGGTTTTAGCCAAAAATCCATTTACACCCTTTAGGTTACACAATAAACACATCACACCCTTTAGTTTACAATTTTACCCTTTTATAACTTCTCACAGTTTTATATACGAAATTGTTAGGTTTTCTATAAATCATAAACCATAAAAGAACTCAGTAATAAATTACCAAAAAATTCCCAGAGATGTCCACATGTCTTAAGTATTTTATCAAATTTTTCCAGATTTTATTATGTAGTATAGGTACGTATTAAAAATCCATTTCCTCAACATGTTCCAGAATCGTATCTAATGGAACACTCGACAATTTTATACCTCTTTACCCATTCAAATAAATTCCCAAAAATCTATAAAAATTCCAGGAAGCAGTATACATCTTATATATTACCCAGTTCAAAGCAAACCTTCTAACTCGACACGGTTTGAAAATCAAAATTCAAAAACCCGGACTGATTTTCCAGACTTATAAATACGACCAGACACATAATTTTCTAAAAATCAAAAAGTAACCTTCCAGGCCTCTAAAATTTACAAACTAAATTTTTCCAAGTAGCCATTTCATTGAACTTAGTTTTAGACTCTTAAAACACCCAAAAATTTGATTTCATCGTTTAGTTATAGCCGGTTAAAGTCGAATAAAAATCCAACTCAGAAGCAGTTATCACAGAACCATGTTTATCTTAGGGTTTTCGTCATTCCATTCATTAGTTCTTGACACCAAACGATTTTAGGTGAGATTATAACATGTTTAGGTCGATCTATAAATGGTCTTATCATAATCAAAACAAATAAAATTCAGATTCATAACCATACTCGATTCATACAATTTAGATTTTAAGTTTTATGATCATTATTTCATGTGGTGACTTTTTTTTTATCATATGATCATTATTTACCTCGAACATAAGAATACAACAAGGATTAACAATACCCTCGAAGACAAACGAAGATCAAGAACACCAAAACTCGAATCACCAACCATCTTATTTCCTCATTCTTTGTTGATCGAATGGATGAACAAATAAAAAAAAATTCGATTAGGGTTTGTTCAAGAAATTCGATTTGATTAGATTATGATATGTATTGATTACCTTTGGACAAGAACACGATCAAGGATCACCAAAACCCCTCCTACTCTTCTTTGGCCGATCGGAATTTTGTGAAGAACAAGAATGATGGTCGAAATTTTTGAGAGAAAATGTTAGGGTTCTAATTTTTGGTTCGGTTATGGAATGAGAGAAGAGATAACCGTATATTTGATTGTAAGAAATTAAGGAAATAATCAATATTCATTATGGCTAATTATTCATTTTACCAATCACGAACTTGGACCACTTTGTGGTCAAGGGGGGGGGGGCGGCACACATAAGGTATAGTTTTATTTATTTTTATTTTACAACTTATAACATAAGGTCTTTAATTGGTGTTTAATTATTTGAAGCTTAAGATATAACATATGTTACTTATGTGATTTCATAAGTTCTTAAATTTTAGATTCGAGGGTATTTTTGTCTTTTCATCTTATGTTAATTTGCGGGTTTTACAGTAACTTTACTTAGATTCTTGTTCCAAAGAACTTTCTTGAAAACGTTCTTAACATATTCCATTACCACACACAAACACATCCCTTGGTCTTAGTTGATCAAATCACTTGCATAACACATACTTAAACTCAACTCAAAGGATGTCACCCTTTAGATCATTCAACCTCAGATTCCAAACATAATGATTAAAATCTGTTGACACATATTTGTCAAATTTCCGTGTATATTATGACATCTTCATCACCTTAGTTTTTAATAGAAATAGTTGAAAATCATTAAGTCATGTATTGGTGAATTATCTTGTCAAGTAGTAGATGTGATTTTTCTTAGTAAAATCACTTGGATTGCATATATATATGTGTTGATTACATGTTATGTGTTTGATATGTTTAAGTTTCTTGACGTTATCATAATAATTATTTGATTAATAGTCAAATGTGTAAACCTTCGAAAGGTTTTGTCTACATGCTTATATATGTTTCATGCTACTAGATGTTAACATGATTCGCATGATACTTGTTAACTTATGATATGTTATTTTTAGTACATGGTGTTAGATAGCTCTTGTCTTTAGTTGACAATCATTGAGCTTTTTCGTAGGATTGTCTTAATGGTACATGCTCCTAAATAGTTTACATGAATCTTAGTCTCACTTCTCTGTCACACTATTTGTTTGCCATATGTGCACTTTGTCTAAGTGGTCTTGGTATGATGAACATTTAGAAGTCATTTTATTTTATACATAGATCATTGTGTTAATTAATGGGTAAGTATGCTTAAGTGACTAAGCCTAACTTCAAAACAATTTCACAATGTAGTATCTAAAACAATGTCATGCTATCTTGCAATATGATTATTTGTCTTTATGCTATATGGTAGCTTTTTGTCTAGTAGATAAATATTTGTTTACATAAGATGTTATGATTTCTATGTTATTCACATCTTTTGTCATTAAGACTTGTGTCTTGTAGATTGACAACAAATTGTTTGTTATTTCTCTTTGTTATGCTTATTTTGCATAATTGCTGTCTCATTATTGCTACTTAGATTAATAATATGTTTATGGGACCCATTATCTTGCATATAGCTTTTAAAGATAATAGGATTAAGCTTTAGAGGTTTGAAATTTGTGTTTGGATATCTTTCAACATACCTCTCTCGCATTGATAGAGAAGAGCTACGTAACTTCAAGGATGAAGTTCTTAGTATGCTAAACAACATCCGCAAAAACATTGCTAAGCTCATCGCTTGCATTGTCATTCGTAAGTCAATACAGTACACATATCTCTTAGATCCTCAAATACCGACATGTAGGTTCACACCATTCATTTGAAATCAGTTCACACAATCACAAGTGTGTCAAACCCTCTTAACCCAACATCACAGTCTTGTACCAATACCTCGTCAAGTGAAAAACACATCATGTGTTTGACAAACCTCTTAAACGTAAACCATTAAGTCTCTTTGGACTTTGACTAGGATTAGTGAAACCAAATCAGTAGTTATAAATAAATAGACCTTAGCATGAACCTTCGTTTGATCAAAAATGACAAAACATGACCAAACCTATTTTGGTCTCACGGAACCCTAGGATAAGACGGACGTAACCAAAAGTTTGGTTCCGCCCAATCCGCGGGTACTAGGCTCAGTTTTCAACCTTTTAAAACAGACAACCCTCTCACAACCGAGTCTAGGATTTACTTTCATATCCTTCATTGTCTAGGAACACCACCATAGGATCTCATCTTTTTCATTTTTTTGATACATATCAAGCACGACATTGTCAGTGCAAACAGAACCATCACTCTCAACACGTTAGTCCAATCAACACTCTCATCATATGATGTCATTTTCATCCGCATATAGGTATCTAGTATTTCTAATTGTTGTATATGGAATCTCTATTCCTAAGTAATCATTTTCTTCACTTCCTCTTATTTCCATTCGAGCATTTACTATGGCACGATTCATCATCTTTGGTAGATGATAATATCATAACCGTAACCATCTTCAAATACTCTTATAGCATTTGCTATACATTAGAGTTTCTGAATTCATTGCATTCATTATAACCACCACCTTCCATCACCTCTTTCACTAATCATCAACCCCATGGATTAGCGAAAAGCTTACATGCATCAATATTTAGTTATCACTAGTAAACTAACACCAACACTAGGATCACTCATATCCTTCTCATAGGCATTCTTTGGTAGGAGTATATTCTTGTAAATGTAATTCTTATTAGAAGATTACACTCTTTATAACATGGTTTACTAGACTATCACGATTGATATCACAATTGGTATGCTGCATCATATTTTTTTTTTTTGATTAGACAATCACAATTGGCAAGTTGTTTGTGATTAGATTATTGATATGTTGCATAATATTTTTCCTTGAGATAAAATATATTGCACTAACCATTTCATTGTAGGTTCATCATCATATACGCTCGATCGTATATAGCTTACTCATCATAGGATGAAGTTTGCATCAATTATTTTGCTTCTTTTATAGGTTCATATTGACACCCTAGAGCAAGGGGGAGCTTTCGTCAAGCATTTTTTAGGATGCATCATATATACACATTGGTGTATATCACATACTTGTCCTTGGACAAATATTATTTTATACTAACCTTTATTTTGCACGATTCTTCATACTTGGATCATATACGTCGGTACCCTAGCAACGGGGAGTATAGATCGAGGGGGAGTATATCATATACTTACTCATCATTTTGGCCATTTCTCATCCTTGAACCGTATACGTTAGTACTCTAGCAATGAGGAGTATACATCAAGGGGGAGCATATCATAGTCTAACTATTTGTTTTGTAGGATCATGCATCATCATACATCATATCCTTGTCACTCCATTTAGGGGGAGTATAAATCAAGGGGGAGCTTTCATTCATCATGTATTTTTCATACATACATACATACATACATACATACATATATATATATATATATATATATATATATATATATATATATATATATATATATATATATATATATATATATATATATATATATATATTTTTTTTTTTTTTTTTTTGTTGCACACCACTAACCTTGATGTAGGTTAAGAGTCTAGTTTGATCCATGGATCCGCTAACAACCTAGGGTACGCAACAACCATAGGAGATTGAAGTAGTATAATTAACTTCATTAGGGATGATGCAAGCTCGCCATTTCGGGGAGAAATGAAGTTAACTCCAAGGACACACCCTTTTTGCTTCGACAAAAGGGGGAGAAAGGTGTAAACAGAGAAAGTAATAGGCGAGAAGAGTTGAGAAAGGTGTAAACGGAGAAGGTATTGTTAAAGGTAGCACGGACACAAGTAAACGGAGAAAGGTGTAAACGGATAAAAAGGTGTAAACGGAGAAAGTAATAGGCGAGAAGAGTTGAGAAAGGTGTAAACGGAGAAGGTAATGTTAAAGGTAGTACAGACACAAGTAACTTTTTACATTTTACTTTCTATCACGTTTACATATTTTGTCATCATCAAAAAGGGGGAGATTGTTAGTGCAAGCAGCCTCGTTGGGGAGTTTGCTAGTGCAAGCAGTCTCGTTTGTTTTGAGTGATGACAAACATGTAACTTGATACATAATGTAAAATGTACAAGTTACTTGTAATCATATCTTGTCTCAACATACATTCAACACCTCTCAAGTCCTCGTATGATACAACACAGGTTCGTACATGTTTGTTATGTGGCATTATGATCAAACCCTTAACAAACTATTTAGAATGTTTAAAATACGGTTAGATCATTAAGTATTTTAAAAGATTAATCATGCTACATGATCACTAGGATACATGTTACATACATATATACATTTGCATGTTTTACATTTTAAATCCTAAAATAAAAATTACACATGACATCATGGCATACCTCATTAGGAAAGATCTTGGATAGATTTTATAATATTTGATATTGGAAAGATCTTGGGTAGATTTAGTAAGATTTGATTTAGGAAATATTTTGGAAAGATCTTTAAGTTACAAAGTTGACTTTGCAAAGATCTTGACATGACTTAACATGATAAGAAATGATATGGAAAGATTTGTTAAATTCTTAGTTGTCATATACCCACGGATCCAAAGCAGTACAAGGACGGATCCAAATTAAGGGATCCGCCAGATCCGTGGCTTGTAGAAATTGTTTTCCTATAAATAGTAGCCCATGGTTTTACACATAGTTTTACACATGGTTTTACACATGGTTTTACACATAGTTTTACACATGGTTTTACACATAGTTTTACACATGTTTTCCTATAAATAGTAGCCCATGGTTTTAAACAAACTTTAATCCAACTAGAATACACATTCCCTTTATCATTTCACACACTTAGATCAGTAGCAAACCATGTAGATTCATACATTAATTACCCTTTACATAATGATCATAATGTTACTAACTTTCATTATATTGTAAGCATACACTTGTTATGATCCTGTGAAGCAAGCTCAAGATCATGAGTCATCATCCATAGCATACTTCCTGATCCACCATGAAGATGCATATACGAATATCCATCACAACAAGTTTAGGGAGCTTGTAATCTTCATACATTGAAGGCTTCCGATCAATGAAAGTTCATATAGAGTAGGCATTCATATCCATGATACACTTATGTCATGGATCATCATTGATCATTGTAAACATCATCGTAACACACCATACTAGATTAGGTGGTTTATGTGTTTGTGCCATAAAACACAAGGTTTCTATGTTGGGCCAAAAAACATAGCGGGAGTGGTTGTACCCATGTAAAGAACTCGGTATCTAGCTTCGTACCAGAAAAAGGTTAAGCGACGACGGGAGTGGTTGTACCCATGTAAAAGAACTCGGTATTTAGCTTTGTACCGGAAAAAGTGTAAGCGACGTGTTCAACCAAGACATGGAAATCCTTCAACTCAGCTTAAAATAACTTAAAAACAACTTATTTCAACTAAATTAAGCAAGATTAAACTAATCAAAAGTGCAAATGAACAGTACATTCAAATTTTTACCCAAAATAAGCTTATTCCAAACACCCCTTTCTGAGGGCTGCTTTGGTTTTTAAAAATAGAACAGGACTTGTTAAGCTAGAATTCTGAACACACTTGATTATCTAAGTTAGTTAAGCACTAAAAATCATTTTTCCATTATAAATAAGAACTGAAATAAACTATATCTTAATTAAGCTAATTTTTTGATTTTTAATGAGATATTTAAGAAAAATTAAGCAAATGCTATTTAAACTATAAAAACAGATAAAGAACAATTATAAACTAGCAATAATCAGATAAGGCATATAATAAGCTGAAAATAAGCAGTTAAACAGTGAAAGTGAAATATAAAAAAATTGGAAAAATAACTCACAATAGCATTTGGCTTAAAACAGAAGGTATGATCACAAAACAAGCTTTAGCTTGTCAAAAACAAGCTAATTACCCATGTGCTTATCCATACCAGCTTATTTCCCTCCAACTGCTTATTTTTACCCCGTATTGACTTTCGTTGACTTTTTGGTATTTTTGCACCATGAACAGATATTAACTCCAATACTCTTGCATAAGCTCTAATAAGCTCAAATGAGCTTAATGGTATAGTAATCTAAGCTTATAATCTTAAAATTAACAATAATTGAAAATTAAGGTGAAATGAGGAAATTTAAATTCGAACGGTAAACTGAGTTTTTATTTAAAATTAAGCAAGTTACAACTCTGAATTTAAAGATACAATTGGGAAATATGAAAACCCAATAAGCTTAAATTGAAAACCGTAAAAACGGACCACAGGGACCTTTTTTGCGAAAAAAGGATGGACGTAGTAATGGTCATGGGCCCTTGACGTGTAACTTCTAACGGATTCATTTAACGCCAGTTAAAAACGAGGGACCAAAATGATGAAAGGTTTCCTCCACAGGGAGGCCACCTGCAATTAGCCAACCACAGGGAGGTTTTTTGCAATCTGAGCAAACCACAGGGACGATTTTTGCAATTTACTCGTTTTAATTATTAATGAAATTTGAATTTGTGTTAACAATGTTTTAAAAAAAAAAAATGATCATGGTCACCCTTACAGGGGCACCTAATCGCCTGAAGGTTGCTGGAGAGAGAAAGCTGATGTGACAGAGAAAATTGGAGGGATTGGGATCCCTTACTGGGCCAGCCTAAGACCTCCTTAGGGGAGGAGGAGTCATGATTCCCAAATTTTCAGCCCTCTCAAATTTGACCAATAAAATTATGCCAACTCATTTCAACCCTCCAGCCCTCCCAACCAATTTCACTCGCGCCCATGATATTCCAGCCCTCCCAATTTTTTTTATTATTGATACACCTGTGGATAAGAATTTTGTACCAAATTCACTTGTGTTTTAGCGGCTTGCTCAGAGGTTTCCCAGCCCTCTCACCAGCCCTTTGAGGGCAATCCGTTGAGGGTGGGGCGGTGTTACCGCCGGTTTCGTACAATCATTTGGTGAACCCGTTGGGCACTCCGCCTCCTCTTAACATGATGGGGTCGGCTTGTTGCAATTGGAGGGTTGGAGCTTTTGTTTTTCAACTAAATAAAAAGTAACGAATAATAAATAAATACGAGTAACAATCTTTGCAACCAATTTTCATGTCTACGATTTTATTTTACGTTAAGTAATGTCAAATTTCAAATTTCTAATTTATTTGCTACAGTAACTTTTTTGTTTTCTCTTTACTACTATACAACCAAAAAAAAGAACTGCAAGAATATGTGCATTCTATAAGAGTACGTATCTTTAACATTTATCCAATAAAACTTAATAGTTATATTAAGAACTATATGTATTTTCATAGCCAATATTATTGGAATGAAATGAGTAACCATAACATCTTCTATCTCTTAAGCATGCAAAGAATAAATGCATGTTTTACATCAACTATCGTGTTAATTTGGTATTCTGTAAGTTCATCAGTGATATTTGATAAACCAAAACATGTCCAAAGATTTGATTTATCTTGTATTTTTAATTGCACAAATCTCTTTTATAAAGTCTAAAGATTTATAGAACTAGGTCTCATCTTAACAATATAACAAACATCTTTAGAAATAATCATATATACCTAAGGCATTAACTATATCTACGCTTAAAAATAAACAACAAAATATTTACGAACCATGCAACCTAGGGCAACCTAACTCATATAGAAAAGTATATACGATTTTTTTTTAGAACAGCACTACACTTGAAATCCGATACCCCGAGTTAAACCATCCAAACGGGCAAGCCCTGAGACCCGAAACACTAGGAGAGACCTGCGAAGAGAAATTCCTAAAATTCACGGCTTCGTACTAAGAGGAAAATCCGGATTTTCTATTTTGTAAACAAAATGTGCATGCAGCACACAATATTTGATCGTGTATAGTATCCCCGGACCGCATCATACTGGGCCGGGCACGACTAACATCTTCAACCACGGCAGATCCCAATCCCACAATCCGGACAAGAACATCCCCGGTCTCTTAAGACCGGGGATGGAACCCGATGTCGACAGCCATCATGCCGCGACTACCTAAAGCTAGATCTTGTGGGATTGTGTCTTCCACTTGATCTGACATTTACCTACTAAGGTAAGGCGCAACCATGCGCTGCTCTGACACTTACCTACTCGGTAATTAATGCGCAGTGTCCCGAGGTAGCCACAGTAAGTATACGGGTAGTATAAATACCCCCATCTCATTTATTGCCACACCTAACTGTATTTACTACACATAGTCCGCACTTAAACTATCTCTCTCAACCAATATACTTACTCTCACATCCGAGGCTAACCGCGGAATCCCCCTTCCGCGGTAAGACTAACGGTGCTACTTTTCTCTTAGCAGTTTACACGAAGTACTCAGTGCAAGATCTACCCTCCAAGAGCTAGTCTAACCTAGGTCTGGGAGTGTACCCAAGATTTGTACTAACAAGTTGGCGCCATCCGTGGGACAAGTTTCATAAACTGCGTTTCAAAAGGAAGAAAAATCTACCATGAGCAATCAAGGAAACAATCCTTCTCCCTCCCTGGAACCTTCCACCGTGCGTAACACTCGTGACAAGGGAAAAGAGAAGGAGCAGGAACACCATGTGGAATCCCTCCCGGACGAAGCAATCAGGGAGTTTTGCAATCAGCACTACGACCGATTGCTCCCAAATGTCCGAGAAGGTCCATGCAGAAAAGCTGAATCAAGTAAGGACCCGCCTTGATTTCGAGGATGAGTCGCGGGAAAACCCTTCCCCGCAAGGACTGTCCAAAAAATCTCAGTCAAAATCCCTATGGGAAAGAAAGAGCGAAAAGAGGCTGAAATCCAGTCCTAGTCAAGGGCTGTCCAAAAACTCTCAGTCAAGATCCCTAGGGGAAAGAAAGAGCGAAAAGAGGCGGAATCCCAGCCCTAGTTACAGATCAGGCCCTCTGAAAGCTCTTACTCCCGAAGCATTTTCTCAAGACTTGGCAAAGAACCTAAGAGCGGCGACAAAGAAATGGAATACCCCCGATCTACCGTTTTTACCCGTTTGGGAGAAAGGAGGGGGATGTTAAGTCACGCCTAGGAGAGAAGAAGGCAGACGTATTCTCTAGGCTTAGAACAAAAAGCCGTGCTAGAAGAGAGCGCAGAAATGAAGCACAGCGTTATAGACATGGTGGGCGTCCTCATGAGGAAAGAGGCCCAGAAAGCAGCAGGAAAAGGTCACCCAGCCCAACCCTCAGCCGCGTCCCTCGTTCCAAGGAGCACGAAACCGGAGATAGGTCCACATACTCCGGCCCTGAGCGACCTCGGAAGCGGACACCCGTAGAAAGTGAGGACAGTGCGGGGGATACTGGGAGGCAAAGCCTGGAAAAAGCAAAGGGGAAGAAGATGATCTTTATCATCCCTATGACGTTGAAGACACTAATCCCTTCACATTGAGGATTAGGGGTTTCAAATTCCCAAAAAGAACCAGAATGCCTAATAATGTCAAGACTTACGATGTAACCGGGGATCCGGAGGACCACATGAAGAGCTTCTGCACCGCAGCCAAAGTAGAGCGATGGGCCATGCCCACATGGTGTCATATGTTTAACTCCACCCTCATGGGGCATGCTCGAATGTGGTTTGACGACTTGCCAGCAGAAAGCATTGACAACTTTGAAGATCTCAAGAAATACTTCTTGTCTTACTTTCTCCAACAAAAGAAGTATACTAAAGACCCGGTAGAGCTCCATCATATCAAACAAAGAGAAGGGGAAACAACAACGGCATTTGTTGACCGTTTCAAGGCAGAAAGCATGCAAGTAAAGGGTGCCCCGGAATGCATGAGAGTCTCAGTGTTCATGCACGGAATTAACAACCCAGAGTTAATCAGGAGACTTAATGATAAAATCCCAAAGACCATGGACGAAATGTGGAAGATTACCACTGCTTTCGTCCGAGGGGAAACTGCCGCGGCAAACCTATCTAGGAAGAAACAGGACCGTCCCTCGTGGAAGTCCTGCGAAGGAGGGTTCCGGGCAACCAATAGCCAGCCTTTTGACAGAAAGACGGAATTCAAACAACGCTCTAGGACAGACCGAAAGCGGAGTGATAGATTCACGCCCCTCACAAAAACACCAAAAGAGATTCTCGCAATGGATTCAGTCAAGTTCACGGCCCCACCGCCAATGTCAAGTCCGGCCGAGTCCAGAAACAAGGACAAATACTGTGACTTTCACAGAGAAAGAGGCCATCACACGGACGAATGTTTTCAATTGAGAAAACAAATTGAAGAAACAGTCAGATCAGGGCAGCTGGCACATCTAGTGAAAGAGATTAAGAACGGGAGCCAAAAAGGCAGGACCTCCAAGAGCGGCAAGAAGGAAACAGCGGCTAAAGATATAGCCCCGGCCATATTCTTGATACAGGCCTTGCCGCGGAATGTGAAGCAGAAAACAACCTCTAGCGCCTACCCCAATATGGAAATATCTTTCCCTCCTATAAGGGAGGATGACTGGGACGATCATCCGCTGGTGATAAAGGCAGAAGTAGGCGGGCACCATGTGCACCGGATGTATGTGGACAATAGAAGCGCCTCGGAGGTTTTGTACGAACATTGTTTCAATCGCTTGAGCCCGGAAGTTAAGAGAAGAATGATCCCTGCTACGACCCCCCTGCTCGGATTCAGTGGAGAGTTGTCATGGCCTTTGGGACATATTCTATTGGAAGCAACCCTAGGAGATGAAGAGAACTCCTCAAGTGCTTGGAGGAACTTCATGATTGTCAAATCACCCTCCCAATATAATGGCATAATAGGCCGACCTGGGATAAGACAACTTAAACTCATTCCCTCCACGGCCCACGGCATGATTAAATTCCCCACCCAAGGAGGGGTAGTCACAATACATAGTGACAAAATCACGCCCATGGAATGTCAGATGGTAGCGGAACCCTCATCACAACAAAGTTTCAAAGAAGTTCCGGCCAAAGAAGGCGTAAAAGTTGCGATACATCCCAAGTTCTCGGACCAAACAGTCACCCTGGGGGGAAGCCTGACGAACCAAGGAAAGAAAGACCTATGTGATTTGTTGAAGAATAACTTGGACATTTTTGCTTGGCAACCGTCGGATATGACGGGTGTGCCGCGGAACACAGCAGAACATAGGCTTAATATCCGGGAAGCTTACGCGCCAGTAAGGCAAAAGAAGCGCGGACAAGCTCCTGAAAGAAACAAGGCCATCAACAAAGACGTGACAAAGTTGGTAGAGGCGGACATAATGCGAGAAGTCCATTATCACGACTGGGTGTCAAATCCGGTCTTGGTCAAGAAAAGCGACGGAACTTGGAGAATGTGTGTAGACTTCAAAGACTTGAACAAGGCGTGCCCAAAAGACTGCTACCCTCTACCGGAGATTGACTACAAAGTTGAATCTCTCTGCGGCTACACCTTCAAATGCTTCTTGGACGCATACAAGGGGTATCACCAAATACAAATGGCTGCGGAAGACGAGGAAAAAACCACCTTTCACACAAACCAAGGAATATTTTGTTATAAAAAGATGCCTTTCGGATTGAAGAATGCCGGAGCCACCTATCAACGACTGGTGGATAAGGCTTTCAAAAAACAGATTGGGAGGAATCTAGAAGTATATGTGGATGACTTGGTCATTAAAAGCCATTCGGAGACGGAGATGTTAAGAGACGTAGAAGAAACCTTCAAAACGTTGAGGAAAATTAACATGAAGTTAAACCCGAAAAAGTGCACCTTTGGGGCAGAGGAAGGAATGTTTTTAGGCCATCTGATCAACAAAAACGGAATTGGGGCGTGCCCGGATAAATCCGCGGCGGTCGCTCAGTTACCCTCTCCCCGCACACTTAAGGAAGTGCAGAGCCTAAATGGGAAATTGGCAAGTCTCAACCGTTTCCTATCAAAGTCAGCAGAAAAATCCCTGCCGTTCTTCAAGACATTAAAGAAGTGCATCAAGAAAAGTGACTTTCATTGGACACCAGAAGCAGAGCAAGCATTCAAGGAAATGAAGAACCACATAGCCAACCTTCCTACCCTGGCGGCTCCGCGACCACGGGAGGAACTACTAATGTACCTATCCGCGGGACAGGAAGTCATTAGTGCAGTCTTGCTGGTGGAGAGAGGTCCAATCCAGCAACCCATCTACTTCATCAGCCGCACATTGCAACCCCCATAAGTAAATTATGCCCCAATGGAAAAGTTGGTTCTGGCACTGATCTACGCGGCCAGGAGATTGAAGAGATACTTCCAGGCATATCCAATAATTGTCGTCACGGATCAGCCCATCAAACAAATGCTCGCGAAAACAGAAAAAACTGGGAGATTGGCTAAGTGGGCCATTGAATTGGGAGAACATGACATCAGCTTCAGGCCGCGGACCTCAATAAGGGGACAGGTGTTAGCTGACTTCATTGCGGAAATCCCAGAAGAAAAGACTCCGGCACCCGTTGAAACCGCGGAAGAATATCCATATGTTGAGCCCTGGAGTTTGTACACTGACGGATCATCCTGCCAAGAAGGATCAGGAGCAGGCCTGATTCTCACAAACCCTGAAGGTGCGGAATTTACTTACGCGTTAAGATTTGAGTTTGATGCATCTAACAATGAAGCGGAGTATGAAGCACTAATAGCAGGTTTAAGGATAGCTGAGCAAATGGGAGTCCAACACCTGTCCCCGAATGTTGACTCCCGGCTGGTCGCAAACCAAATTAATGGGGCCTACGAAGCCAAGGAAGAAAGTATGGCATCGTACCTGGCGAAAGCCAAAGCCTTGATACAAAGCTTCCGCACATTCTCCATTAGACAAGTGCCGCGCAGCCAGAACAAACAGGCAGATGCTCTAAGCAAGATAGCCTCCACCAGTTTCGCTCATTTGTCAAAGCAAGTTCTTGTCGAAACATTGAAGGTGAAATCAATAGAAGAGAAGGAAGTAATGGTTGTGGTAGAGGAGGAAGAGGAGAGTTGGATGACCCCCCTCATAGCCTACATAAAGGACGAAGTACTCCCAGCAGATCAGAAAGAGGCTAGAAAGTTGAAAATCAAGGCACGACAATACTCCGTTATTGATGGGGTATTATTCCGCAAGTCCTTTCTAGAACCATGGTTGCGATGCGTAGGTCCGGCACAGGCGAGCTACGTAATCTGAGAGATCCATGAGGGCTCATGCAGCATGCAC
This sequence comes from Artemisia tridentata subsp. tridentata, assembly GCA_021014915.2. Lineage (NCBI taxonomy): Eukaryota > Viridiplantae > Streptophyta > Magnoliopsida > Asterales > Asteraceae > Artemisia > Artemisia tridentata. Next base: position 116,413,887 of record CP139505.1, read on the forward strand.
TCAGGACCGCGGTCTATTGTGGCCAAGGCAATCAGATCCGGATACTACTGGCCCACAATGCATAGGGACGCAAGGGAAATCATAAACAAATGTCAAGACTGCCAGGTACACCGGCCGGTTCCCAGGAACCCCCAAAAAAAGTTAAATCCCATCACCTCCCCCTGGCCGTTCTACAAATGGGGAATAGACATCTGCGGCCCATTCCCAGAAGCCCTAGGAAGGATCAAATACCTGATAGTCGCAATAGATTACTTTACAAAATGGATAGAAGCCAAGGCTCTCGCAACAATCACTGGCAATCAGTTCAAAAAGTTTGTGTGGGATAACATCGTATGCAGGTTCGGAATTCCGGGGGAAATAGTCGCGGACAACGCCAAACAATTCCGGGACAACCCCTTCAAGGATTGGTGCGAAAAGCTCAACATCAAACAACGATTTGCATCGGTTAAACACCTCCAGGCAAATGGACTGGTAGAAAGAGCAAATCGAAGTTTAGGTGAAGGAATCAAAGCAAGGATTGATCAAGGAAGCCGGGACTAGCTGGAAGAAGTTCCGCACGTGCTATGGGCACACAGAAGTATGATCAAATCCAGCAATGGGGATACCCCGTTCTCCCTGACATATGGGACGGAGGCTGTCATCCCCGTCGAGATCGGAATGCCATCTTTAAGGTGCGCTCTGTTTGATCCGATAGCAAATGACGAAGACCTGCAGCTAAATTTGGATTTAGTTGAAGAAAGAAGAGAGGTCGCGGCAATCCAAGAGGCCAAAAGCAAAACACAAATGGAGAAGTATTACAACGCCAAAGTTCGCGGCACGAGCTTCAAGCCAGGAGATTTTGTCTACCGGAGCAATGATGCAGATCCAGGGATCGTCCATCTTGAAGCCGTTGGTAGACAACCATTTGGGGACGTAAGTGGAAGAAGTGTTCGCGTTCTCAACAGATACGGACTTCTCGAACTCATCAGAACCGCTCGCATCCTCTCCCTCACTGATCACATGACTGGACGAAGCAATCAAACCCTCAGCATGTCCGGACGGTTTATCCTGATGACCCGAATCAGATACCTCAAAAGTCGGCATTTCGGACTCCATATTCTGAGACTCGTTAACATCCGTATGAGGAGTCTCAGAATTCCCCTCAGACCGCTCTTGAGTAGGTGTGTGGGAAGAAGAAGAGAGAAAAGTTGCATTCTTCATAATCCCCTCATCCGTATGAGGACCGAAACGGTTCAAGTCAGACCCTGACTCATCTTGAAGATCAACAGTAGCGGGACCTTCCGCGGAAGGACCACCTGAAAAACAAAAACGTGTAAGTACGGATATATATAAAAAAAAAAGAAAACAACACACAAGGATATAGTAAGCAGATCATACCAGATCCAGCCGCAGCACCCTTGCGGACCAGTTTCTTCTTCTTTTTTGGCTGCTCGGGCACATCAATAACCACCCTCTTCTTTCCGGCTTTCCTACCCTCCTTAGCCGCAGCAATCTCATCATGCACAGTATGTTGGACCACCTTTACCACACCCTCGCGCGGTTGAAGAACACGCACAGCGGTCTCAGCCCTTAAAGACTTCTCATCTTTTTTCAAGGTGCGTTCCCCGACCTTCACCTTGAATATGTCAGGCTGTTGGATATAAGAAAACAAGTCCATCTCTGCAAAGCAAAGCAAATAAGATTAGACGCGGAAGCAAACAAATAGAAAACGGAGATACAAGCGAGTCTATTCAACCCACTCGTTTCATCCGGCCATAGAAAAGTCGGACGGGCACTATCGTCATCCCAAGTTTGGCTCAAACCTATGACGTTCAGAAAATCCTCCGGATACTTTTTAAATGGAGCCCTATTAGTGTCAAGGAGCCGCAACAATTCTAGATCCACACCCTCATCAGAAGGAGGAGGGTCGCGGTCTACAGACGTCCCCTCATACCATGGAATATCCAAGGGGAAGATGGTCTTCTTAACAAAAAAGAAATGGTCTTTCCAGTTTTTGACCGAATCTAGGGCGCTAGTATAACAGACGGGGACAACTAAAGACTTTGGGCCCTTCCTTTTCTCTAACGTCATCCAACCATTGTTAACACCTGCATAATAGAATTTCCTAAACAAATCTATAGTAGGAACACCACCATGGACGCGGCAAAGTATCTCAAAGTGACTAACCCTACAAGCCACTAACACTGATAGCTGCGATAAATGAATCTGGAAATACTCCAGTACACGGAGCAAAAACAATGAAAGGGGAATCCTAAAGTTACCGAACTCAAAAAACCTAGTATACACACCTATCATTCCTTCTGGAGCATTCCTAATAGTATCCCTAGGTCCGGGCACTATAGGTAAAAGATGGCCTGGGATCTTATATTTATCACAAAATTTGTTTACATCTTCCTGAGAGAGTTTGGAGGTTACCGTACTTATATGCGCCATTCTGAATGCTTAATGAAGAACAGGTATGAAAGAAGTCTAACCTGAAAAAACTAAAGTCCAGAAATAAAGGAAGCAAGAGGAGCAAAGTCGGGAGGAATTCTTGTTTTCTAGAGAGAAGGAAAAGTTTTAACTGTGTGTAAAAAGCTTAAAAGTGGTGTAAATCTTAGTAATTATAGCCACACACGCACGTGCTATCACTTCAATCGAAAGGCCACAAAACTGACACGTCCCCGGATACTTATTGGATGGTCACAGATCTAGCCAGGTGAACCACCAAGATGATCGCAGAAAATGAACGGTCAGCCGCCGAAAACGTCACATCAGTCAGCAATTGCGTGGGTAAAAATGTTTCGCTGTTCCCCATGACAGCCTGTCACCACCAACCACGTGGAAAGTGGAATGTCCAGTCAGCAACATGGGACACATCCTAAAACCAACCGCGGAGACTACAACAGCCTCTATAAAGCCGCGACCTCTAAAGGCCGCGGAACGCAAATATAAAGTCTAGAACACTTGCTCTTCAAACAAAACAAGTATACTAGACTGGGGGGACTTGATCGTGTATAGTATCCCTGGACCCCAGCATACTGGGCCGGGCACGACTAACATCTTCAACCATGGCAGATCCCAATCCCACAATTCGGACAAGAACATCCCAGGTCTCTCAAGACCGGGGATGGAACCCGATGTCGACAGCTATCATGCCGCGACTACCTAAAGTCAGATCTTGTGGGATTGTGTCTTCCACTTGATCTGACATTTACCTACTAAGGTAAGGCGCAACCATGCGCTGCTCTGACATTTACCTACTAAGGTAAGGCGCAACCATGCACTGCTCTGACACTTACCTACTCGGTAATTAATGCGCAGTGTCCCGAGGTAGCCACAGTAAGTATACGGGTAGTATAAATACCCCCATCTCATTTATTACCACACCTAACTGCATTTACTACACATAGTCCGCACTTAAACTATCTCTCTCAACCAATATACTTACTCTCACACCCGAGGCTAACCGCGGAACCCCCCTTCCGCGGTAAGACAAACGGTGCTACTTTTCTCTTAGCAGTTTACACGAAGTACTCAGTGCAAGATCTACCCTCCAAGAGCTAGTCTAACCTAGGTCTGGGAGTGTGCCCAAGATTTGTACTAACAATATTAATTCCAGAGCCCACGGTTTTCTCATTTACCGTGTACTTTTTTTTTCTTATGAGAAAATTATCTAAGGGAACAAGGCATAAATTAGAAGAGGCGTGCAAAATGTGACCTTAACAAAAGAAAAGACAAACTAACACAAGTTTTGTCTTTGAACAAAAAATAGAAAACTCGTGTATAAATCTTGTTTATATCAAGTAATGTAATACATTGTTAAAAAATATAGTGATGTTTTAAACCCGGGTTGATCCGGCAGTTGAAGCAATTAAATTGTGAACCGTTTTAGTTACTGCAAGCCGGTTTTGATAGATTAAAAAAAAAAAAAAAAACCGATTGAATCGATGGTTAAACCGGTTGAACTGCTGACCAGAAGCTTGATTGGGTCAATTAGAAAACTTGCTTTTAAAATATTGTAGTATAATAATACATTAATACATCTTTACCTCCTTTTACAAAACCAAAACTTTTTTTTTGAAAGGCGGATTTTATTAAAGTACTAACAATGAACTAAAAACGAACAATTACAAAGAAATAAGCAAATGATTTTCGACCAATCCACTTAACTAAAGTTAACATTGCATCTTGATCTACACCAAAGAAAAGAACGAGCCATGATATCATCAAACAAACACGCTTTCGACTGAATGCTAGAACCAAATAACGCCTTATTACGATAATTCCAAACAAGCCACCTCATGGTATAGTAAACACCTTCCAACACTTGTTTTAGTTTAGACGGAAGATGGAAATTTTTAGACCAAACAAACCACTCCTCATATGAAGACGTCTCCAAAAAACCTAGATCCCACCAAGTAGCAATCTTTCGAGAAATATCTCTCACCACGAGACATGCAAAGAAGATGTGACAAGTTGATTCCACAGCCTTTTCACAATTAGGACATAAAATAGAATCGAGTCCAATCCCTCTACGAGAAAGATTAAGACGAGTCGGTAGACTATCCAACTTAACTCTCCAAGCATGAACATTTACCTTTTTTGGAAAACGAGTTTTAGAAGAGACCTCCGAAAACTTGTGATCATCTATGAGACTTCTCACCGAAGCAACCGAGACTCTCCCGAGCCCGTCAACGACCAAACCCATCCATCTTGCATCATAGGAAGATTAATACCCTCCCCATTTGATGACAATGCTAAGAACTGTTCAAGTTCCGCTCATCCCCTCGGAGTATGCCTCAAAGAAAAACCCACGTTAACATGTGCCATGTTCGACGCGATACAAATGATTATTATTGTTTAATTTTTTATTGTTTAATGGACCTTTGATATAAGGGGTATTCTTTAAAAAAAGTATGCAACTATATGTGAAAACCGATTTTACGTAGTGAACTAAATTTTTTCCTAAAATTATACCTAAACTCCACAAAACTCCTTCAAAAACGCATTAATTGACCTGCCCACCTGGTTTTCGCCACCTCAGCAAGTTATTTTTTTATTTTTTTTTTCACATGTACCCCTACCCCCACAAATTACATAAATGGCCCCTGACGTTACACTAAATTGCGTCCAACGTCCAAAACATTTTTTTTTTCGAAATTAATTTTTTTAGAAATTTTTTTTTCGAAGTTAATATTTTAAATTTTTTTCCGAATTTTATTTTTTTACAAAAATAATTTCTTTTTCCGAATTTTTTTTTTATAAATTTTGTTTTTCCGAAAATAATTTTTTTTCCCGAAAATAATTTTTTACAAAAATATTTTTTTTCGAAATTAAATTTTCTAAAAAAAAAATTAATTTTTCTAAAAAAAATTAATTTTTCTAACTTTTTTTTTCTAAAAAAATTAATTTTTTTTAGAAAAATTAATTTCGAAAATAAATAATTTTTCTAAAAAAATTATTTTCGGAAAAAAAAATTTATTTTTCTAAAAAAATTATTTTGGGAAAAAAAAATATATTTGTAAAATATTATTTTCGGAAAAAAATTATTTTCAAAAAAAAAATTTATTTTTGTAAAAAAATTAATGTCGGAAAAAAAAATATTTTTGTAAAAAAATTATTTTCGGGAAAAAAATATAATTTTTCTAAAAAAAAATTAATTTCGAAAAAAAAAATGAATTTAGACTTTGGACGCAATTAGCGTAACGACAGGGAGTATTTATGTAATTTAGTGTAAGGACGGTGGCTGCAATTATCAAAATAAGGTAGGGTAAAATGGTCATTACAAATAAATTTTTTGTTTTTATTACTTAAAAAACTGGTAACCTGCTGGGCAGGTCAAAGGATGCATTTTTAAGGGTGTTTTCAGGAGTTTAGGTATAATTTTGGGAAAAATTTTAGTTCACTACGTAAAACTGGTTTTCACGTATAGTTACATACTTTTTTTAAGGAATACCCCTTGATATAAACTTTGTTAATGACTAAGTTTTGAAAAGTTAGCATTCAAAGTTCTCATGTCCATGTGTTTTTTCGAGTAACACAAGTTTTTTTAGTTCTTGTAGAAGGGTAATCGATCCTCTGGTTGTTTCTAGTGATCGGTCACATGGCCAATCTCAGATAGTTAAATATATCTCGTTCCTTAAAAATGTAGCCAGATCAGACAGAATATATCTCGTTCCTTAAAAATGTAGCCAGATCAGACAGTATATTTTGCTTTACTTAATTTGCTTTCCCTTTAATTGTTTTTCTTTTCTTTTCGTTTTTCAAACGCAATAAAAACATGTGAATTGAGGACACGCAACTTGTGTAGAACTTTTATGGCCCAACTACAATAAATAGGAGCATACTTAAACTTTTTTATAATATATGAATATGATCTTTACAAATATAAAATGTTATTTGCTAAACTATCCAGTTAAATGATCGGGCTAGAACTTCAAAAATACTTATAAATCCTCTACCACAATTTTTATTTTTATTTTTTATTTTATTCTTTTATATTATTATTATTATTTAATTTTTTTTTGTATATAACATCATCAAACTTCACTATCATGGTATTGGTCTTTTGGCCAAAATTACTAAATTTTTTGCACTTGAACTTCTGGATTCATTCAGGATTTGAGTGTTAAAGTTTGAATTTTAAGAGTTCAATTTTAATTATGATGATTATACAAATCATTGAATTAGATAATGTATTTTCATTTCTTTACAATTTCTACATCTATACTTTACGAAGTACAATAAAATAACAATAGATCTTTGGTTCTATGAATCTAATTCAATAATACGTGTTAGCTCTAGTGTCTATAATGCCAGAGTTTGGAGTTTTCTTTTTTAGGACCACATTTATTTAAAAAGATACTCATTGCATTTATTTATTTATTTATTCTTTTCAAAAAAAAATTTATTTATTTATTAGTTCTTGACTTGGACATAGAGTTGGGTGGTTTGGGTCTTTGTGTTATGGGTTGCTATCACTATCATGTTTGAAAATCGTGATGTTACCTTTTGATACCGAATTTGGTACAAGTCTAACATAAATACTATAAGGGGCATACTAACGGTACCGGGGGACAAGGGTGGCAGACCTTGTCCCCCACTTTTTGTCCCCCATTTTTTTCTGCACAGCACAGTTTTTGTCAGTTTCTGTTCCGTATTTTTGACAGTTTTAAGCGTTTGACATATTAAACTTTATATTTTCTGTTCCGCACTTTCAGGTTTATAGCTTTTTGATATAAACAAAATTATAAAAATAAAAAAAAAATAAAAAAAAAAAAAAAAAAAAAAAAAATAGCCTAGGTCCTAGACCCGGTTTGTTTAAAAAAATAGCCACGGTACTTATAACCCACCCCATACTATAATTGCAAAGTTTGATGACTACTTTTAAAATTTTAGGTTCACATAATCATTTATGAGTAGCGAAGAGTAGCAACTAAGGCTGAGCATGGAAGGTTCAAAAATGAACCGGATCGACAAATCCGATTGAACCAACAAAAACTGACCCGACCCGACAGCTTGTCGGTTCGGTTTCGGTTTAGGTTTTTCACGATTTTCGGTTTCGGGTCGGTTCGGTTCGGCTCGACCTAAAAGCGGACAAAACACACATAAACCAAGCCGAACCGACGGACCCGACACAAAACCGAATCGAACAGACCATATTCGGTTCGGTTTTGGTTTAGTTTTTTCACGGTTTTTGGTTTTCGGTTTTGTCGGTTCAGGTCGGATCGTGTCGGTTTTAGACCGATGCTCAGCCCTAGTAGCGACTATCACTATATTTGGCAAAAATAAATGTTGTTATTGATGACGATGTTGCTGTTACCGGTGTTGTTGCTGATGTTGGTGATGTTGCAAGAACATATTAAAATTGTAAATTTTTTTTGTAGAGGTATTTAACAAACTAGCTGTAATCATAGAGTAAAAGTGTAAAATGACATAATTGAAAATACAAATAGCAAACCCAATATGAATAGGAATAATAAAAAAATGGCTACTCATTAATTTTGTGAAATATAATTTCCAGCATAGTTTTAAAAGCTAATTTATGCAACTTATTTTTTGAGAACTTATTTTTCTGAAATAATCCACAATCTTTTGTCACCCAAACAGAGATTATTTTTTAAAATGACATATTTTTTAGCAAACTAATTTTAAGATCTTATGATCTTTAATACTCTGTTGCGCCAAACACGTCCTATAACTATAGTTATCAAATTCACTACTTTCACATTAATGACACAGCATTATTTAATATACCACTAAACCCAACATCTTTTAGGTGCTACGCTCACTTGGTTATCACCAAACCCATTTTTTAACAAATTTAATTAAAAACAAAATTAAACTTTCATTCATAATTAGAAATATTACATTAAAAATTAAAAAATCCCACATATTAAAATCTAGAATTAAACTTCATGGGAAAGGTGTTCGACCAAATTGAAACAAAGATTTTTATGTGCGTCTGCCGATTTGATTTGTTTGATAACTTGTAGCGTTTGTTCTCGAGTTTGTACGAGGTCGTCCTTACGATGTGCTTCCTCCGGATGCCAGTCGAGAGATATCGGTTTCCCTTTGTATTTTCGAATCATATTATGTAATATGATTTATGTATACATCATATTCCTTATCTTATCAATAGATATCCCTTGTGCGGGATTGACTAATATAGCTCATTTTCTCTTGAGAACATCAAATGTTCATTTCACATATTTCCTTGTCGCTTCATGCATTCGCTTATACCGTATCGCTTGTAGCCATCATCTTTTGGATGTGAAATTTTGGTTTAACAAGTGTCACCCATTCCAGATATATCCCGTCAACAAGATAATATTCTCATCAGTAACTTACGGCCTTAACCACAAACGGAACCTCTGATGCTTTTCCGTCTTTGAGATCGTTGAATATAGGAGATTGATGTATAATGTTGAGATCGATGAATATTGGAGAGTGTGAATAGTTCTCGACTCATTCAGATCCTCTTCTAAGATGTATATGCATAGTACATCAGATGCTCACAAAAATAAGCGACGTTTAAACGATAATGAGCACCTTAACAATCTCTACTAACTATGTTTCTTATACCTCACGAACTTTCACATTTTCGTTTATTCTTAATAAACAACACCACTCTTTTTAAACATGACAAGTTCCTAGTATTAACCTTTTCTTTCGATGAGTCTATGAACATTAATGTTTCGGAATTCATTTGGATAATGAGAAATGGTGAATATTTTGTTTGAGCTATGTATATATTTTGAAAGATGATGTGAGAAGTTGTGTATAAAAATGATAAGGTGTGGGGTATTTATATATAAATAAGATGATAAAGTTTAATAATTAAAAAAATTACGAGGGCCCCACAAAATAGACCGTTGGCTTTTTAGCCTTGGAACCCGTTCGGTGGTTGAGACCAACAAAAACTTGCAAAAGTCCTACCATCAAGCGCGGTGGTTGTTCGCTGCAATAGGGGACCGCGCGTGGTGGTACCCACTAATTCAATAGTGACCAACCTAAGTATTTGGTACTCTGCTTGCCTTAAGTTATCCACTATGATAAACTTATATAAAAATTAATGTTATTAATTTACAAACATTTGCAAGTCAAGAGAGATATCAATAACATAACTTTTTTATTAATTAATCAATCTCTTCAAAATGCTACTAGCATATCATTTCATGACATCTAGATTTAAATTGGTTACTCATTAATCATTATGATACACAAATTTTTAAATCACTTCATAAACTCTTAAACATATTTTTAACTACCATAGTGGATATTTTAGATCGAAACTACACTCAACCATACATACATTGTGAATTTGAACGAACGTGTGTCTCTATTTGAGAATCACATGCCTCCATCTCTATGTTGTACCTTAAAAATGAGATTTTTAATTTATTTTTTCATTTGCAATATTAGAAGATACTTTATTTCGAACTTTCGTGTCGATAGTGTTACGAGAATTATCCTACAATTTTTATTACAAGCCATGCAATACACAAGAGGTTAACGACGATTGATGAAGACATGTAAGATTGTGAATTTTTGGAACATTGGTTGGGGACCTTCTCGAAAGGTTTGGTTTCAATTCCCTTTATTTCAAGGGTACTACTGACCGGACCCTCTCTATCATAAGGGTCCACCTACTTTAGTCAAAATATACAAGTTTTAAAGCAGACAATACAAGCGGTGACAGCTGGTCAAAGTCAACACACCCTCCCTAAGGGAGGGTCCGGTCAACATCACCTTTATTTCAATTCAACATGAAGGGTTCATCGATCCCATCGATATAAATGAGCTATTGACCTTGATTGATTTATAAATTTTTGTTTGTATTACTACGTCACAGTTAGTTTGATGGATCTTTAAAGTCGAACATTTATGTTTGGTACCGAGTACTGATTTTAGAACTTGTTCGTATATGTATATTCTCGTGTATTAATTTAAATGTGCCTTCATTTTAATATTTATAATTTCATACAAATACGTTAATTTAATATATAATTATAAAAATATTTATAAATAACAACAACATGTATGTTTTATATTTTTATAAAATATGAAGTACATGGTTATTTATTAAATTTTTAAAGTTATTATAAAATATAAAACTTATATGTATACTTTAACATAGTTAAGTATACTTAAATCTACATAATTTACTGTAGAATTTAAACACTAAAGTTTTATTAATTATGCTTTCTTTTTTTTTGTTTTGTTTACAAAATCAACACATGCATTTTTAAACAAATTTATTTTGTTAGATAGTATCCATATACGTCTGACCAAATTGAAGCCAAATTTGACTTTGATTAGTCAGTATGAATGCTTAATTTTGCGACGTAGGCAGAATGATGCACTCCTAATGGTCCAATTGAGTTATTCCATTATTTTTTCACTTTTTAAAAATCTCTTATTATATAAGAGATTACTAGTTTTAGAACCCGTATACGCACAAATTTAACCACTAAAGGTCACTTGCCAGGTATTTTAGTAATACTTGCCAGGTATTTTAGTAATTCAAGCAATTAACTTTCAAATGATCACCTCCTAATAATTACTATCAAAACGAGCAATAATCGCGGGATATTGATGGTAAAAATTTGTTCTTATTTGATGTCATTAGTAAAATATCAATGAAGCCAATGATGATCAGCCCAGCTGATCAGAGGCACTCCCGGTTTTACCAAAGGTCTTGAGTTCGATCCTTAGGGTTGGCAAGCCTTGGGGTTTTTTCCTCCGAATACTTGTAACGGCCCATGGTCAACATCTCGTTGTCTAGGGTACGTGCAAGACTTCACTATTATTCAGTGAGGTTTCCCAGATGTCGTATCCCGAATGAATGTTCGAAAAAAAAAGTAAACATTAATGAAGCATTCCATTTTAGGTCACTCAATTGATTTATCAATTAATGTGCGAATAGAAATTCCGATTTTCGAGGTTTCTATGGTTTCTAAGTTTACAAAGGTTCTAATAACATCTATACCCGAGGATAAAAATGAGTAATCCAAAGTGTTGTTCCCTTAGCACTCTTAGAAGTAACTATAGAGTTAATCTAATCGTGTTTATGACTGAGGTGGTGTTTGTTTATTAAGAGGGTCTGAATCTGAATCTGAACCGCACGTCTGAATCTGAATCTGATGCGTAAATGTCTGAATCTGAACGCATCTGAACGGGAAAAAAAAACTCATGTTTGAACGGGAAAAAAAAAATTTTTTTTTTTGGTTATTTTGTGTCAACAAGAAGCATTCAGACGCGTTAAGACACCCCTCTCAGGTCTTGACCATTAAGATCTAACTGCATCTGAACGCGTCTGAACGAAAAAAAAAAAACAAACGGTCTGAACGACAAAATGTCTGACCGATTCAGACATTTGTGTCGTTCAGACGTCAGTCAGAGGGAGAAAAAAAAATCAAACGCAACCTGAGATTAATGTAATGATTAATTAACACAGATAAGTAAAACGTAAATATAAAAACACAGTTTTTCAACGTTTAAATTCTTATTAAAAATCAATCAAAGAATCTATTACCCAAGTGTTTTGCGGAACAAACACTTGGGATTGAATAGACAAGGTATGGTGCGTCTCCTATCTAAACTCAAGATATTCTTGAGTGGTAACAATATCGGCCCACTGAGCTATCTCAAGGACTTAGTTACTCTTTGTAGGAGAAAAGTGGTTTTGTGAAAGTCTAAGCTTTTAAGGCACAAAACCTAAACCTACTTTTCTCCATCTGTTGCTATTTATATACAAACATCAAAGAGTACTGAAGATTAAAATACAAAAAGAATACAAAGCGTGTCTGACAACTACAACAGTATTTGTCATTTCCAAGAACCAATAGGAATGGGCCAAAAAGTCTTCGAGTGTCAGTTCTGACACTTCTTGACTTTTAGCCACTTTAGGGAAGGTTTGTTTCTGGCCCGATAAGACTTATCCTTATCTCTTCAAACTCTTCCCTCTCAATCCCGCCTTTCTTTCAGGCTTCAGGTTCTTTAGTCTTTGCCTTCAGTCTTAAGTCTTTAATCACTTATTGTTGTTGAGGAGACTAGGGTTCAGTGAGTTCTTGTACAACACTCACTGAACCCATTACCTTCTTCTTTGTCTCAAGTAACAATCAGGGAGTTTCGCCTCACTGAGTGGTGAGTCTTTCTTCTTAGACACGTCCTGAGCATCTTGAAGATAACTCACTGAGTGACTGTTCACTCAGTGATTTAAGTATGTTTTCGGTTGATTAACACTTAGCGTAATTTGTATTCAAATCCTGTTTTCAGGATCCTTGGCTACTGACGGACCCAACAATCTCCCCCTATTTGGATATAAATTAAGCTCAAGTGTTTTGATCAGTTATGAGTGAGCTAATGACTTCTTCTCATACGGAAAATACTAGAAAGCTATTAAGGACACTGAAATAACAAAAAACATGGGCCATCAATTTTATTAATATCATTACAAAGTCCTAATATCTAACATAATACTCAGGGTTCTCGTACTCAGCTTTCCAAGATACCCAAGAGTTCCAGTTTAGCTTTCTTCGACACTAACACCTCATTGTCAGGTCGCACTTTCATCATCCTGTCCAACAGCTTGACAAACTCTTCATTATCAGGACCCTTCACTTGAAGTGCCATTAGCTTGTATGCTAAGAGAGTTGTCGTTTCCACTAGCTTGATATCACTGACTCTTTGAAATGCTGGCTGATCAAATTCATCGACAAAGAATATACCATACTCAGGCTCCTTGATGACCTGGTTGGGAACAAACTTGACTCCTAGAGGAGGAATCCTGTTGCAGTGATGAGTAGGTATGAATTGTTCAGGCTCCTGACCCACAGCTTTTCTTTTCCTCCCAGTCTTCTGAGTAGGCTCAGGGATTGATAGTCCCTGAGAAGCAAGCGCCTTCTCATGATCTATTCCAAGACTCTTAGCCACTTTTTCAAGTTCTTCATAGGTTTTGTTCATCCTTTCTTCTCTGAGCTTTGCCTGCTCATTGGCTTCCTTAATGATGTCAGCCTGAAGCTTGAGGAATTCTTCCCCCTTGATGTCCTTGTCAGTCTCCTTAATTACCTCCTTGGCAACCTCATAGATTATTGGTCTATTGAGTTGCTCAGATTTTTCTTTGGCTCTCCTTATGTCCTGTTCGTGCAAGACTACTGCCACTTCCGCTGGAGTACCAAAGAATGTCTTTCCTCCATCCAATTCAACCGTAAATGGTGCATCAAGGTCTGGACGCACTTCAGTTAATGCTGGAACCAATTGTGTTTGAGGAGGATCTTCAGTCACCATGATTCCCTTCCCTTTGTCAGTGGGAGGGGGGGGGGTGATTGGTGGAGGTTTCAGGGACTTCTGTTGCTACTGCTTCAGGATGTTTAGGGTTTGCAGCAACAATAAGTGCAGAAGACTGAGGTTGAGGAGTTGGATCATCAAGTTTCTCCCCCTCAACAGATGCAGGAACTTCAGTGTATGCACTTGTTGACTGAGGAGTTGGGGAAACCGGAGAGGCCTGAAGAATTGTGAGGATGCTGGATACCATTTTCTTTATTTCAGAGGTCTCATTCTTCAGTGTGGACATTTCAGCGGCCATGGCATTCTGAGTAGAGGTGAGTTCAGTGATCTTGGTTGTGTAGTGGTTGATCAGCTCATTATGTTTTGTTGAGAGCTGATCATAGGCTGAGGACATTTTGTTCAGGTACTCCTTGGAATCAGCGGCTAACTGATGAATAGAATCTTGCTAAGACCGGATGGTTTTGAGATCCACCCCCTGAAGAAGCTTTAGAAGTTCAGTGATGTTGGTGGAGGTGGTAGTCTGAGTATCCATGTACTCTTTCAGATTTGTGATCAGGGCGAGATCATCTCCGAGTTCTTCCTGAATATGATCAAGAGCTTTCAGTATGTTGGTGAGCTGCTTGTCTTGTTCAGTTCCCATACAATCCAGAGATTCCCTCCGGTCACCGAGTTGTTTGTCAGTGAGTTTGGTGACCTGTAGCACTTTGCCCTGAGATTCTTCAACAGTAGCCCT